>PZJY01000004.1:600000-779299 GCA_031472005.1 Tetracladium setigerum | reverse complement strand
AACCCTAACCCTAACCCTAACCCTAACCCTAACCCTAACCCTAACCCTAACCCTAACCCTAACCCTAACCCTAACCCTAACCCTAACCCTAACCCTAACCCTAACCCTAACCCTAACCCT
The DNA here is from genome assembly GCA_031472005.1 of Tetracladium setigerum. Taxonomy (NCBI): domain Eukaryota; kingdom Fungi; phylum Ascomycota; class Leotiomycetes; order Helotiales; genus Tetracladium; species Tetracladium setigerum. Next base: position 779,179 of record PZJY01000004.1, on the reverse strand, counting down.
AACCCTAACCCTAACCCTAACCCTAACCCTAACCCGAGCACGTGAGCAGGATAGCTTAGTTAGTCAGAATGAACCCACCCTTTAACCCTAACCCTAACCCTCGCTTTTCTTCATGTGTTTGCGGAGTTCCGATGCCGATTGGAAGTCTCTGCCGCAATATACGCATATCTTCATACATTGTGCGATGGTCAGCTCGGCGTTGAGATATGGCCAGTTGCTGTAGATCTCCTGATGAGACGGGCAATTGCAGCCTTTGTAAATGTATCCTAACGCAGTACGTGTATCTGTTGCCAGAGACGTTGGTGGGGATCTTGCGGTCTCCACTGTGCCTTGCAGCCAGTCGTTGGTGCCATTGCCCTCCAGATTAGCTAGCCAGGCGTCGGCGTCGTTTATAGTGAAATCCTCATCTATCTCATCGAGTGGATATAGATTCAGCTGGGGTGATTCTGGCATTATCATAGTGGTCTCGTCGTTTAAGATGCTGCCACCTCCTTGATCGTGGGTGGGTGACTGCTCTGTCGTCGGCATTTGTGGGTTAACTATCGATTGCTGGTGCATAGGCTCTTGTTGTGTTGCTGGTGTTGCCCAGTCTTCCATAGCCGACTGGTCGACAGACGCTCGAGCTTCTATATCTTCCGAGGGTGCTTGGGATCCCGGAGTCGTGGCTCTTCCCAGCGCTGGCCGTTCTGGGATAGCAGCTGCTCGCAAAGGAGGTTCTTCCATTGGGCTGTCTGGTATTCGGATGGTACGATTGGCTATCCGGTTGCGGGTATGGCGAGTTCTCATCCGTTCGTTGTTGTCCTTGGAGTCGTCGGCCTTTGAGATGACGTTCCAGTAAATGTTCCGGATCTGCTTCGCCTGTTCGACTCTTCCCATCTCCTTCTTTCTCGCTGGGCAGGCATTGCTCCATGCTGTGTGGGCACCTTTGCAAACTGTACATTTGGGGGTGAAGCCGTCCACTCCCTTCTGTCTACAGTTCTTGGTCTCGTGTAGTTCGGCACAATAGCCGCATGTTTGAGCTGCGTCACATTGAGTGCCGATGTGGCCGTAATTGTAGCAGCGGAAGCATTGCTTGACTCTGCACGCGCGATCGTAGAGCTGGCACACGTGGATTTGTCCTTCCCAAACCATCCCGGCGTAGATGATGGCGTTGGCCATCTCGGGGTCTGTAAATTCTACCACAATTGAGGATGCGCGCTTCAGTGGTGACTCTTTGGTTAACCATCCGACGAAAGGTATCTCTGCCTTGGGAATAACTGTGTAGTTGTCTGCAAGTATCCGTTGGATAGTTGCTGTCTGGTCCTTGATATTGATGGAATTGGTAGAGATGCCGTGGACGATTACCCCATAGGTTGGTACGATGAGTTCTGCGTGCTCTCCAAGACCTCTAATCCAGCCTCTGTGCTCCTTGAGCTTCTCTGCTTCTGCTGTAGAGGTTGTAAATATTTGTATGTCACCACTCTTGAGTTGATGTGCAGCGACTATCTTCACTAGTTTAGTAGCTGCGTTGTCGCGAATTGATGTCTCTACTTGTTGTCTCAGTCTGACGGCAGAGAGCGTCCGGAGTTTCTGGGCAATTCCGTGGTCCTTTAGTTTTACTGTTATTGCTCGGTCTTTGTATGCTGTGACTGTGGATTGGGCCTTGGTGGTACGCGTGCCTTGTGGTACTGGTGGAGGTATGAGAGGGCCTCTGGCTTGTGCAGCCACCTGCGCCCAAGTTGTACCTGCTCTACCCCCACTGAAGTTAGCTACTCCCGCTGGAGCAGTGCTCAATCCCACCGAGTTCTTGATAACAGTGACATCCCTCTGTATGCTCTGTGTGCACTTGGCGGCATCCTGGATGTGGTGGAGAATCTCGCTGATTGCAGGTTGACGGAGCACCTTGCCAACGAGTGCAATCGTTGATGTGATGTATGGCTGCACTATATTCCATGGCACCTGGTTCTGCCTTCCTCTATCCACGGCCTGCAGCTGGTTGCATGCTTCTCGAAGGTATGTGGCGTGCTCGTTGATGTGTTCTGGGCCCATGTTTACCTGCGGCCACTTAGGCGCCATTACTACAGAATTAACGCGTTTGCACGCGTCAAACGTCGTAATGGACTAAGAGGACACCCGATCACTGTAGGGATTACAAAATATCACGCGTTTCCAAAAATTTGTTCTGAGCTGTTGGTGGTGTTTTTTTTTTCCTCACGTTCGTAACACGTTTAGGAATATAATGAGTATTTCTTCCTTTAGTTCCTTCTATATATTAGGCTGTTAAAGAAGATAAAAGATTATAAGCGCAAGGACTCTATATATTGTAACTTCTACAGCGCCTATAAGAGTAATAGCTTTATCGATGATTCTGTTTAGGCTTTTTTTATAAGCTGGTAACCTTAGATTATTAAGTATATCTTTTACCTATGGCATTTCTATTCTAGTATACTTATTAGCTGGAATCCTCTCTATAGTGGCCCGGATTCCCCTTTAATATTTAAGGATATTTGTTGGGAAAACAGTAATCATAAATCGGGATAACCTGACCGATATCGTTTCACGACTCAAGACTTTGGAACTAGAAGGGAGTCGTACATGTTACAGCAAGGAGGAGAGGCATAGATGGGATTGTCCCAGGACAAGTGGATCAGGTTTCGTACGAGTCACTAGTAAGGTAGATATAAGATAACTATCCCCTTCGTACGAAGAGAAGGGGATATACCGAATATACCTTTTGAACACGACACTTGCTTAGAATTGCACACCTGTTTTGTTCCATGTTCGTTATCACCCATTTGATACTGTAAAGCTTTACCTTGAGGATATCAACCATCACCCGGAAATGAGTACATGTACTGGGTCCATAGTAAGGATTACCAGCTCACATAACATCCACGTGCCCGAATCTCTCTCCTTCTATCTATTACTATATACAGATGAACTACTGACACTTATCATTCCAGCTTTACGGTTTCTCGTTTACGTACTACTCAGAATAGTATCAGCTTCTAGTAAGACATCGCCTTGGCTATTCCAGGGTAATGTAATCATAGCTTAGATAATTAGAGTCCGAGACAACTCACCTCTAATGGGTTAGCTTAACGTGTTGTACTAGTTCATATTTTTCTCTAAGAATAACGATTTTGAGTCGAAGTCTTATAGACCTTATACAAATACTCAAAAATGGAAATAATATTGTTTTTACTAGGTGGATATATATTTAAGGGGAGATTATAGTAATATTGCTTGCATTATCACGGTAAGGAATTATATAGAGTAATACACTTTATTATTTAAATTTATAAAATTAATTCTTATAATATCTTATTTTATAAAGTAGTTCTCCTTATATATTATATACTTAATTAACGAAATACCTCGAAATACTCACACCTTTTATTGTTCCTTATTATTATATATTATATAATTTTAACTAATTAAATACATTAGATGGCTAGGAGTTCTCTTGGAGTAGGTCTTGGGAGTCACTTAACTCCTGGGACTTATGCTGCTCCCGAGCCTCAGGCTCCTAGATTATTATTTACTCTAGGGAGCCTTCCTCCTAGGATGTCACGTGTTCCTAGGACCCGGCCCGCTCCTAGAACCATGTCCGTAACAACCGAGGGGGCGGGATGTTTGCACCAGTAAGATAACAGACAAGTGAATTCGACCCCGAGTTGAGTTGGGTATATGCATTAGGCGCGTCACGTGATTACCTAAGCAATCTCTCACTAATCCCCTTTCTGATTAAATTAGGTTACTGGAGTTCTCTGTGGAGTAGTAATAGCAAGCCACTAAGCTGTACTAATTACTATGCTGCTCCCGAGCCTCAGGCTCCTCACGTGCTCTAAGTCACGTTCGTAACACTCATGTGGTCTGCCTCACAATTATTCACGTTGCCTGTCATCGGCGTTAGTTCTGCTACATCACGTGAGAGTTTGATGTTGTGCCTGAGGATTTATTAATGTCTTGTAGAACATTCTAGAAATCTGTCTCTGAATTGCATTGTCCGCGGTTGTCTTTTCCCTGGACACTTTAGTACCTTTCGTACGTTCGAGCGGCACTCTCGTCGATGGTGCTGAAAAGGACAAGTGGTTTGTGCCTGAGGCCATAACACAGATGGCTCTTGAACCTCTGCTTGGAAGGAAACACACCAGTCTCTAAAGCACCATGGTGGTGCGGCCAACAAGCACACAACATTTACTCCCCTCCTAGGACTTATAATCCTGGAAACGTCCCTCCAGTTCAACCCATACCTGCCTATCGGAAGAACGTCCTCCTGGTTTGCTTGCTTGATCCGCCGTTACAGAGCTCGTTGGGTTAACTTCATGCTCAGACAGACCACAGATTGAGGGACATCATCCGAGAACGGATGAAGCTCAACGAAGCCCCTATTGCCTTGAACCTTTCGTCTAACCACAACGAAAATTTTCGACAGCTTTCTCAATTTATACCTGACCGGGGATGGTCAATATCGAGCCGCAACGTGAAAAATTCTGCAACATTGCGCGTAAGATCTGAACCTTTTCCTACTGCCACCTCGTCTCCATTCAATGAAATCAATAATATTGACTTTTGTGCTGCGACAGCGTATGATCTGCGCTTGCATGAATCCACCAAATTCGTTGCCCGGTCACCAAGTTTGCCCACTCCAGAAAATTCCCAACCATGTTGCTCGTAGTAAGGTGGGCTGATCACAATAGGAACAACAGCTGATTAAATATAGGAATTGATTTTGGAAATCTTAGGATACCTCGAATCTGCAAGCCTGAAAGCGTCTCGTCTTGTCTGTCGCCAATGGAGCGGGGTTGCTACACCTCTCTTATTTGAACGAGTTGTTCTCTGCCGTTGGGAAAGTTCGCAAGGCTTCCAAGAAATCCTCAAGCAAGCTCAGCTTTCTCCATTCATCAAGGTCATATCATTTGAATCGACATATGACGGCGAACTCGGCGAACTCGACATCATACCGTTATTGGTGCAACCCAAAATGCCATCTATACTTCGACTACCTACGTCTTGTAATATACACTATCATCAGACGAAATGCATAACCACATTAGCTCGTCTAAACTCGGCTGGCGGTCGAAGTTTGATCCCGAACTTGGAAGAAATTCACATTAGTACTCCCGGCATACCATACTTGGGAACTGCACTATTCAGCAACCTTCGCCAAATTCATATTGTTGCGGAGTCTGTTCAACTGCCTGAAGAATTCAAGTTTCCTGTCTTAGAGGAGTTTCATGTCGCTTGTCATATCATTGGCAGTGACATGATGATATCTTTCCTCACTCGCCACGGAATGCTCCAGCGGTTGAACGTGACTCTACAGATTACATTAGGGCCTTTAACAAAGGAATTTCTCAATCTGATGGAGAACGTTTTGAGAACGAGTGCAAGCGAAGAGTTTGTGGTCTCGATCATTAAAAATGCCAAAGAAGACGCCTGTGGCGAGTCACGGCTCTTCTTGAAGAGTATCCACAGACAAATGACTGAAAGGCTCGATGGCGAACAGGTGAAGCAATTGAATCAAGAATTCGCTCAGGTCTTTCAATTATTAACAGGAGCAAATTATAAGACACGTCGTAGCATCTTCGAAGAAATGCGGAGTGCTGTTCAAAACCCTAACGCGGATGTGATATTTGTGGCAGATTTTCAGGAAGGCGAGCTCCCTAATTTTGCACATTGATTGTCAGCGAGCAGCAGGCATGAAGCTTTTACTTGGTTCGTGCGGCTTCGGAAGACACAGGTTGCGCAGAATAGCATGCTGCGAGAGAAAATAGAAAATCATTGTTTTGTTCTTCAGTTCGGATAGGCATCTTGAGGCAAGCCGGCGCAGGCCCAAAATCCTCTCTCCTCTAGCCTCCTTGTACTTCACCCACCGTTGAGAAGGAAGCTCATCTCAGCCTGTTCTTCACGTTGCATCGGCTAGCCTATGCGGTAGGATATATAGCTAGCCATGCAAATGTAGGTAATCAGACAGTTGTGCTGTGTGTAAAGCCGATTTCAAATTCTACTGTACGTATGATCACAGCATAGTCGAAAATCGGGGTCTTCAAACTCAAGCAGTTTAATTAGAAACCCACACACACATTAAATATGTTGCAATTTCAAGTACAGCTGCCTTTTAAGGCCGCGTCACATTGTTCATCTATACGCTGGAGTGGCGTGCCCTCGAAATGAACGGCCGTATCATGATGTATAATTCCAGACTCTAACCCTTTAGGAAGCAATTCAACCACCATGAACTCTACTTCTCGTCCTGTGCTAGAAACTGTAAAACGATCACCATTTCGGATATGTTGGCCGTCGTGGAGATGTATGCGAGTAAGATCGAACAAGGAGCCAGAAAACCCCTCGATAGTGTCGGCGAATGGAAGAACTACAATATTCTTGACCTACAGAGATAGTTAGCATTTGATATTAAAACGCAAGAGCAGCAACTCTAGCCTTTGGATTTCGCTGGTGGTCTGCAGCGTCTAGTCGGCGCCGTTTTGAACCAACAGCCTCGCTAACATATCCAGACCTCTATCTATAGCCATCAACAGTGCAGATCGACCCCGGTGGTCCCTCACCGTTAGATTCGCGCCCTTTTGGACCATCATCCTTGCCAGCATATCAAAATCCTTCTCAATAGCTACCGTTAGCGGATGTCGGCCCTGGTGGTCTGCAGCGTCTACGTCGGCGCCGTTTTGAACCAACAGCCTCGCTAACATATCCAGACCTCCATCTATAGCCATCAACAGTGCAGATCGACCCCGGTGGTCCCTCACCGTTAGATTCGCGCCCTTTTGGACCATCATCCTTGTCAGCATATCAAAATCCTTCTCAATAGCTACCGTTAGCGGATGTCGCCCTGGTGGTCTGCAGCATCTACGTCGGCGCCGTTTTGAACCATTATCCTCGCTAACATATCAGAACCTGTATTAATAGCGATCAACAGCCGATTTCCGCGCTGTAAATGTCTCTTGGTTTGTCCCTCTAGCGGATTATTTATTGTCTCGACATTCGACTCGGCTGTAGGGATAGCGTCGCAGTTTGCCTCATTGCCGATTTGCAAGTTAAGTTTGTCGAATGCAGCATTCACACTCGGATCTAAGCCATGATTCACATCACGCAGCACCACCTCGTCGTTACCATCGCACTCTGTCTTGTTGACGATACTCGATGTATTTAGGCATATAGGAAGATCGGTACCTAGTCTATGTAGCAATGAATTATTATCATATGTTTGCTAGATTTTCAGGGGAATTCCAATACTTGAATGAGCCACCGTTGCTTTTATCCTCATCAGCTTCGCTTTCCCTTTGAATCGTGCTTCCATCATCTTGCATGCTTATGTCAGATTCGCTGGTTCCTCGAGTCATACTTTCTTCAGTGACGACTTCCCAATCGTCTTCGCTAGCCTCGACACGAAGTTCAGCGTAATGGGACATAGTTGCGTGAGGTCAATACACGACAAGTCAAAATAGTTGGCCGTACGTTGAAGCCAAAGTGGATGGATGACGTTCTCCAGGAGCTGCACATGCCCTTAGTGCTTAAGTTCTTAATTCTTAGGCAGAAATTAAGTCAGCATCCGCCGATATCGGCTGGTCCTCAGGCAAAATTACACGTGATATTCAGAATGGGAGCTAAGCGAGTGTATGGGGTTCGTATAAAATGTGGGTCAAAATAAAATCATTGAGTGTTCCGAACTGAAGCCGATTTCGAACTCTACTGTATTCATATTCTAGTTAGTTACTTTCTTTAACTATTCGTCCCTAAGGAGACCACTTAGCAACAAAAAAAAGAGTGCAGTTGACTATGCTATCGATCGTTTCATTCAGGTCACTGATCGCCGCTGGCGCTTTCCCCCCTGTTTATTCGCGACATTTAAGGTCTTTTCGATGTTCAGAACACATAAAGAACATTCCAGTATCAAGACATTATGGCTATAAATTTTTAAAGGCGATCAGAGAGGAAAAGGATGCAGTCTGGGGGATTCGACAAAAGGTTCACATGTTTTAGTGCGTCCTCACGTGATGGGGAGATTACTACTCCGTATGTTCACGCCGAGAATCGCTTCGTCACCTCGCCGTGGCTTGCATGTAATGTCACGTGCGTGGGGCAGGACGACCATGTTTCTAGAGCATTCTACGGCAGGTGGCAGCACTGGATCGCCGTCACTCGTCTCCAGCTAATCTACGGAGTAGAGCACATCACCATCGCGACGGCGAGATACTGTAACATGGACGAAGCCAGTCGCGTCCTCGCGCGAGGCGTGCCTCCTGGCGTGCCTACATCATACCGTGCTCTTGCAGATCATGGCGACGTCCCCCATTCCACGCTCTATCATCGTGCACGCGGACGACCCTCGATGGAAGCAGTACTCAGGTAACTTACTCCGGCCAGGCACTGAAGGCGAGTAGAACCTTGATCAGAATGACCTCAGAGATCTGCCATTCGCGTGTTCTGTTGAGACAGTTCTGGATGACCACCTGAGATCCCCCTTTACATCCTGAATACAGTGGGCTTCGAAACCGCCTTCCTCTTTAAGACTCTTTGTCTTTATTCAAGCCACAACGCCAAGACATTGAAGTTAGCACTAGAGAAAATCAGGTTAGTTGTTTGTTGCTCTCGTAGTATGTAGCCTAAGGCCAGAAGGCGTCCTTGAAACTCGTAAAGTCAGCATGATTACTATCAGCCCATTGGCTACGATACAACGTAGAGAAAAAGGGGACCAATAAGGAACTTAAGAACATGTTTATACGCCGTAAAGGATCGCCCCTCCGTGGACAAGAACGCATACATACTTTGGAGTGGTCTCGTTCTCTAATCCCATTGAAGGGGACATAGAATGCTTCAAAAAGCTACACCCTGGAGGGATGCCCACGAAAGTCATCATTTTTTCGTAAAGACAATATGGAGTGCTGACCTTGGAAGGCAGGTGTATGCTCTGCAATCACTCTCGTTGCCTACGAAAGCCATCATTTACTTGTAAAGGCATTATAAATAAAGCAACTGCATTCGAGAACTGCCCACAAATGTCATTATTTACTTCCACAGGTCACATAGAGGAAGGAGTGTTGACCTTTAATGGCAGGCATGCATCGTAAGATCACTCTTATTGCCCACAAAATTAATCTTTTCCTTTCTAAGGCGATGCTAACGTAGCGACGGCCTTTCGAGGCAAGTGTTTGCAGAATGTAGGAAAAAAGTGACCTGGATACCAGGTTTTACTTTCATAATACTATTTTTAATCACATAAATTAGAAACTTAAATACACTACACCCTGCCGCCTATTTTGTCGTAATCAATAGATCACAGTCAGGATGGAGAGAAATCCACGAGCAAAACCTATACGAGAACGTGAATGGGAGAAGAGGAAAAGCCAGATCATGGCATTGAGAAAGGGTCCAATTCCATTGAGTTATATCGATAATATCACCGAAGCCATAACAGAAAAAGAGAAAGGGTTTAATCCAAGGTATATTTCTAGCGCCCGCAGAGACTGTAAAAGCTAACACCACTAGTCCGAAACAATTGAGAACAATGCTTTCAAAATGGGCTGAAGACGAGAAAGTAGAGCAAAGGTAGAGTTCTTCTATTCCACTAGTGAATTTCAGAACAGAACATTATAAGCTGATTCCGTACAGGCAGCCAGTAAGAAGAGACGATTGTCCAACTTCCGGCTCATATCCCAACCCCACTACTTTACAACCATTGTCGACACTTTACCAAAGAACTCCTTCGATTAGCTCTTCGTCTGTCTATAAGGATGTTATATCAAATCGGAATATCGCAGGTTCGTCCTTGCCCACTAGAGTACCAGCTGCGGACGTGCCTTCAACTTCTATTGCAATTAAACGTCTCGATATCTCTGGCCCTCGAGATAAAATAGCCGAAGAGTATTGTGCTTGGCAGGAGTCACAAGTTGAGGAACTAGATCAGAAGGCAGCATATCAAGAAGCTTGTAAAGTGATGAAGGATAATTGTATAGACCTGGGACTGATCTATAGAAATCCAGACCCAAAGAGATTGATTGCTCTGGGTATTAAAATCGGGGCTGCTGAGCATATTGTATATGACATCGACGAATGGAAGCAATATCGAAAGCGCCCAGAACAGATAGAGTAGAGTAGGATAGTACATCAATAAAACAGCGAATATATTGCCTAAAATATTCACAAGATGTCACAAAAAATCACCGATGCCCGACTTGAAGACCTCCAAAGGCGGAAAGGGGCTTGAGCGAGCGGATCCAGGAGCAAAAGGACAAAATGGAAAGTACTCTAGCCTCGATGAACGATAAAGCCCTAGAAAATGCGTCATCCTCTTCTAGAGTAGCAGAGGCTGCTCGAGGTAAAGCGTCGTCCGGCTTCACCCCTCAGGATGAAATTGATATCCTCCAAAGGGCTCTCCATCGCTTAGAGGAGGAGCTTTCCAAGGCGGAAAGGGAGTGGAAAGAATTGGTAGAGTTGATGAATTCAACGTGATCGAAATAGAATTTGTGTGCGCTTAGCAAGAAGGTATGATGCCCCAGTGATAACAATTGCCCCTCCCAAAACTAATTGTACAATTATCGGGCTAACACAAATCGTGCTCTTCCATAGAATGGTCATATACCATTGAAACTTTACTCATACACAATGCGATGATATTCATTTAAATCTTTCCATGTCACACGTGAACGCTTAGAAGTGTTGTGACATGATTTTCATTAAGTTTATCTAGTCACATGTTGCATGCCTAGTTATAGACTCCAGGGCGTCTCCAACGAAACCAAACAGTGATCCTCCAGCAAAACAAAAAGTATCCGGTCCATCCACATCATGCCGCTCGCCAACCCAAATCACACCGAGTCTGTTCATCTCAAGGTCGTTGGTCCTTAGGCAGGCGCATGTCATCATCTAATTTGTCTCTCAAGACTATCGTAGTGAGCTCACGGTAGGGAATTCTCAGCGAGATGTCATGATTGTTGACAGATGAAGGGCGAGGCGGGGTGTCAGTTGGGTTTCCCTTGTAATCAACACCGATTACCTCGAACTCCAGCTCGCCATGTCTATTAAAGTAACCTTCAACCACATTAGCCTTTCCAAACCCTATGTACCCTTTCCACTCTCCCTCTACAATGCGCACATTTGCAATGGGATCAATGATGACCGAAGCTTGGCATCGACCTCCTCTACCCCGAGCGCCTCGAGGCTGGCTACCGCTAGTTGACCGTCAACCTCCGCCTTGGTTCGACCTACTCGGGGCGCCACGACCGCTCGCAAAAGTTTCTGGGCGAGACTGGCGGGCCTCATTGTTGGAGCGGGAACTGTTTGGGCGCGGAGGAGGGACAGGTGTTGGTTCTTGAGCGGTTCGAACCAATGTATGTATCTAGGCGCTTGATGATGTGCTCAAGTTGGATGAGCTTCTGATACTGCTCTATTGCGGTTCTTCTTTGGGGGATCCTCTCCAAGACGCGAGTCCACAGACGCAGGCGCAGCAACACAGTAATGTAATCCACCAACTTGTGATTTGCAGACGACGAGTATAAGAGGCCAGAGTAGGCCAGTGTAGTCCCAACGGAGTTATAATTTCGCGAAAGTGACGATGCTGCAATGACGAGCAGGGAGTTGTGGGAGGGTGCTGGAGTTCAGGAATATTGATATTTCCATCTCACTGAATGCGAGACGCGAACTCAACGTTATCGCTAGTCTTCTTCCGATGATGTGTCTGGTGCAGATGTAGACGACATTTGTGTTTGCTTGTAGTCTCCAGGTTCACCTCGATGGATTTCTTCCGTGAGGGACGAATTGTCCGAAATCGTCACTTTGGCTTGTTTTGATGGCTGACCGGAATGTATGTTCCCATCCATGTCATTTGCCCTCTTGCTTCCAGTCGCATTCTTGGCCACATAATTCTGGAGTGTTTCCATCTCACGGCGAACGTTATTGTATTCAAGTCCAAGAATGTCCGCAAGCGCCTTGTGCGCCCTCTCGGGATGCATGTTAACACAATGTTCGAGGGGCGATATGTTCGTAGGGAATATATGTAGTTGTGACCGTTCGATTGGTTCCCCCATGTCATCATACTCCTCCCAGATTTCGAAATCAGTGTAGTCGTAGGACTGCAGAAGTGATGCTAATTTTGATCCTATCATCATATTAGCAGGGCAATGATACACCACTCTGCGGACTTACTATTTCTCGGTTCTTTCAACTTCCAGAACATGGCAACAGTTCGAGGGTAATATTGGGGGGTTCTGCCATCAGCTGTCCGCAGACTCCAGACTTGGTGAAATGGTCGGCTGGCCAAGCGGTTTCGATTCACCAACAACAATCCATCAAGCCTTCGGTCTGTCTTCTTGATGAAGTCGAGTAGGCTTTGGCGTAGCTTCTCGATGTTTGATGTGAACCGGGTGGCGACGTCTTTATGGAATTGGTATTGAGAAGCAAATTGAGAGGTTAAGTGTACGTCTAGGTTGGCAAATTCGCCCTTTACGTGGCCAATAGTCGCCGGTGCGGAATCCCCTAAAACCGGGCGATGGGCCATCGATGAGTTCTTTTGTGCTGACATGGTCGGTGTGTATAGGAAGTTGCAAGTGATGTCGAGGATTTGCGTTGTCACAATTGAGAAGGCTGCTGCGCGCTTACAGGACCAGTAGTGGTGTGGCGCATGCGCACGTGTGTGTGGCGCAATGTCTCTCGCCTAAAACTCGCCGCGTCTTTGGTCTTCTTCTATGGGCAAGGAGCAGGGTGTTCGTTTTATCGAGCAAAGGCCGACCAGAAGGGAGAGGTGTTGCAGCAGTGGATATTAGAAGGGGGAGGTTAGATTGTTGCCACCGGGGCATTGGGTACCGGCATTAACATTAAGGGAATCGTTCATAACATGTACGACTCACTTCTAGTTCCGAAGTCTTGAGTCGTGAAACAATGTCCATCAGGTTATCCCGATTTATAATTGCCAGTTTCCCAACACAGACATATACTCCCTTATCCTAAGGTAGTAGCGCGTAGAGAAATCACACTCTAGCTATAGACAGTAGAAGCTATTATAGCTTGCAAGGTGCTCGATTAACCTACACTTGTCCCTAGCTCTAGGCTTATACTCCGGTAGCTCTTCTATAGTCCACAGGTTATAGCTAGTAAGTAGCTGGACCGTTGTTTTAAGCGTGTCACCAGTAAGTTAGTGTAGCTTTGCTCGGAGGTGTCGTTCTTGACTTCGGAGGCCCGGAACAATACAAGAGCTATAGAGGGTAGTAGACTATTACCTTATAAATAGGATTATACGAAACATCACGAGATTCGAGTTAGAAGGCGTCTTCCCAAGGGAAGTAGAGAATTAGGTAGGGTTTAGGGTTATCACAATTTCACCGAAAACAATTTCGCCGGAAACGTGCTAACTCGGTGACAGTTGAACCAATCACGTTACGTGAATTTCACAATTTCGTCGAAAATGGGGCATCACATAAGAGGTAGCGTCATCATTCTAGGAGATATGTAGCGTCTAATCGGCCATGAGTACTGTATCGTACTCTGCTCGAGAAATGATGGCGAGTCACGTGATCTCTACTCGGTGAAGAATCAGTACTAGCGTGTTTCGTTGACCAAAGGGGAAACCGTGCTCCCACCTCTAAGCTTCAGGCAACATAAATATTGCTCAATCTGAACCTTCCCTCCATCTCGTGTGTGAGAGTTCTTTTACCATTAATTTTATCTGCAACATTTACATCCTATGTGATTGGTTTTGACGTCTGTCCAATGGCTAGCTACTCGAATAACTGCTCCAAAGAAGGAGTTGTAGCGTTCAAGCCACCTCACTACAGTCTCTCTTTTAGCAACGATGGTATGCCTCAGTGGTCGCCTCCGCTCGGGACTAGCGAACTTGCGTTTGCTTTAAGCTATCACTTTCCAACTGAAAAAGAACTCGAAGGCATGTTACAAGCTGCCATCAGAAAGTTTTGTATGACTACAGTATAAGACCCCCCCTTGATATCAGTTCTTGCGGAACTCTAAAAGAATTACAGTCTGCTACAACGCGATCCGAAATCTCAATTTTTCTGCCAAAAAAGGAACTCTACTTGCCTGAAGTATCCCAAAACACAAATTCAACGATACATCAGCAAGGAGCCGTAGAAATACAACAATTAAAGCCGTCCGTCGCAATTGTTACAACAACCCCTTCTACCCAGCCACAGGGTACTCTCGAAATCATTCATTGGAATCCTAACGGTGCCGGTTCGCAGCCAAAACGCAGGAGACGTAAGTATAGTAAAGTAGAGGCAGCGATTGTGGCAGCGAAAAGAGGACTAGCTTGTGACGAACACCGTCTTAAAAAGGTCAAAGTGTGCTTCAACTATGTACCGTTCACATTCACATTTAACTTTAATATAGTGTGACTGTCCTTGTCCTGGGCGAAATCCGAATTCAGGCCTTGGTCACTCTAAACGTAATCCCACCACTTCGTGCGGAACCGTGACAACAGGTAAGTATCGAGTCTACACATGGAAGGATCTACCGCTAACAACATTGCTTTGTCAAGGCACGCGTGGCTCGGTTGTTCAATCCGTTGCAATCGAGATTGCTTCTCAACCAATAAATGACCTCGAAGATCCCGAACTGAATCTTTTGGATGATTTCCAGCGTATGTTATTTACTAGTGATTGAGGCTCATGTGCGCCAACTAATTATGCAAAGAGGACGATCTAGATATTTGGTGGTCTCTTAAAGTTATGACTACAGAAGATGACACAGTTACAACTCGAGAAAGCGTTGAAGACATCCCATGGGATGAATATATCAACACAGCAGCAAGCTCACACAGCGATGAGCCCTTATCTCGTGATACAAAGGATGAATGGTCATGGACGAGGCAAATATGCGTGATACAACGTGTGAATTTATCAGATGTCGGGGGGCTACCCGAGGGCGTCGAGCAGAGGGAAGCGGCTATTTGAGCAAGTATACACACACGTGTGATGACTGCGCACGACACTTTCCAAGTCAACAAGCGCTTTCCCAACACTTCCGCCACTCCCGATCTCATATGCTAGATTGCAATAGCTGCGCCCGACGCTTTCCAAGTCAAGAAGCGCTTTCTCAACACTTCCGCCACTCCCGAGCTCATACGCTAGATTGCAATAGCTGCGCCCGACGCTTTCCAAGTCAAGAAGCGCTTTCTCAACACTTCCGCCACTCCCGAGCTCATACGCTAGATTGCAATAGCTGCGCCCGACGCTTTCCAAGTCAAGAAGCGCTTTCTCAACACTTCCGCCACTCCCGAGCTCATACGCTAGATTGCAATAGCTGCGCCCGACGCTTTTCAAGTCAACAAGCGCTTTCTCAACACTTCCGCCACTCCCGAGCTCATACGCTAGATTGCAATAGCTGCGCCCGACGCTTTTCAAGTCAACAAGCGCTTTCTCAACACTTCCTCAACTCCCGAGCTCACAAACTGGACAGTTTTCGGTATACTTGATCTAGCAAATTTGTTTCCATATTCGTGAGACTCAAGCGGCACTTCTCGCCTTGTTGGGGTAATATTTCTCAACTCCCCATTTGCTTCTTGGTGAAATTACGAACGTTGGAATAGGTGCTTCTCGGTCGTGCACTGCAGCTTCGGGAAGAATGTCGCGCCCGTTGGTCTCTTGGGCTTGGATGCCTCGCTGTTTGAGGACGACGTAGTCCCCACGGGAAACTAGAATTGATATGGTTGAAAGTGTGGGTCTTGAAGTACCAGCTGGATTAAAACCTGTAGGTTGCCTCGCTATATTTCCATTAGTTTAGGAACATCATCTAGAGAGATCACGGCTCATACATTTATTTACAGGCTGCACGAAGTCATCAGACAGTTTTATTCGTGATTCAATACCTGAGCGATATTCACGAAGAGGACTACTTGCGATTCAAAATGCTCGCTGCATCGACCCAGGCGAAACAAACCCAGGGTGTCTTTCTGGTGGAGGTATAGAAACATCCAGAAAAGGTTGGATTCGCTATACTAGAAGCTAAGTCATTACTATCTTGGAAGGCATACGAAGATTCGGATGCTCGCTAGAAGAAAGTGCTTGAGGGAAGGTTCACTGGACGATTTAGGGGAGTTACCTGACATGGCAAGCTTCAAGCAGAGAAAGAGAGCGGAGCGAGACCTATTGATATAGGAAAGAGTGGGAGGGTTCATGTCAACCTGTAATTCTAGTAAATTTCAATGGAGATTGGTTTGTTTAGGAAGTGCTTGTAGTAGCGTCTAAATAGGCTATTAGGAGACCACTATAGATCTCAAATAATATCCATAATACCAGACCATTACACTATCGACACACAAAATCTCTCAATAGACTGACTGTACATTGTTATGGAAAAGACAGTGAAAGAGAAGAAGGCACAGAAGGTCAAGGCTCGGAAAATCAATGCGCCTGAACAGATTCAAGTCTCCGAGAGTCCTATACTTCTTTCAACACCTCTGCAACGTTCCTCTTTACAGGTCGGCCCAGATCTCTCCACAACGTCCCGTTTCTCCTCCGCAAACACCTCCGCAAGCATAGCCAAATACGACTTCTCGCATTCAGATTCTTCAAGAAGAATCACAACTTCAACCTCTCTTGAGATCAACTCCGTACGCAACTTCAAGACCAACTCCTCTTTCGCAATCAGCTTGACTCCGTTGTAATTACTCCGAATAACACCGGTCGAGACAGTTTTGACCGAGAACTCAACGATCCCTGTGCTCTACAAAAACCTTTGTACCTTTACCGTCCTGTTTCGACAGCTTATCTTCGCAAACAAGTCTGTAAAGTACTAAATGATTTCTCCTGGAGCATTACACCAAACCCGTCATCTCTAATGATTTCACTCAAGATCTCTAATGGCACCTCTTTAACCTTGTCGATCCTTACGTATGATAGTAAACGTAAATTGGTTTGTCCCTCGAAAGTTCCATATAGTTTCAATTGTATACCACCCTTCTGGAATTTTCTTGTAGGGTGTATAGGAAGGTAGTGATTCGGGTCGAAAGTCGGAGGTAAAGTTGATGTGACCTGATCAAGTTAGAAGAGTTCTAGTGTATGAGCAGAAAAACGCGAACTGTAACAATCCTGACCCAGCCAGGAGGTCTCTCTAATGCTTTTCCTAGGATAACCACCATATGAGATCGGTATTGCGATGATAAGTGCACCTGCTGCACAACTTCGCTACTCCATTCTGAGTTGTTTTTGAAGTGACAGACTTTGCCCCTCGCTGCATTCTTGTCCCTCATGGTGTATGTATAATGTGCTAGGCCTTTAGTGGAATAGAAAAGTAAAGCGAAGAGCACGGCAATTCACAGGGGGGTTAATTTGAGGTTGACGACAGGCAAATGGTTCATTTAACCACAGGTGATAGTCCAATTACCCCGCACTATCCCGCCTTTCTCTCCTTGTCCTTCGGAACCCGTGTGACTGCAACTTTACACTGTCGTCCAATGACCCGGTGACATGAGCTCTCAAGATCTTTGCATGTGGTTATTGCCTAGAAAATTTAAATAGACGAGTGCCCGCCTCTCCCATACCCGCATTTTGGAATATTGAGATTTGACGGAGTTATCTTCTGTCATCGCCAATTCTCGCCGCTAGGGTTAACAATACTTCATACTTCGAGAAAAGATATGTTTAGGTAACGGACCTATTCACGTAGTTCTACCTACAGAAAGTAAATGGAATTCAAACTTCTAATTTATCATAGACCCAGGGACAATTGCTAGCGTAAACAACTTCGTGTTACCACACTCTTATATGCTAATCGACACCGAACTATGGCTTCCGAATCCCTTAACAGCCACGATGACTCTGCTGTCCCACAAAGGGACAGCGATCAGACCTAAGCACCACCCTCCAAATTCGTAGTTATCAAGGTTTACGATTCTAAAGGAGACCTGACATTGCATCGGCTCTCTTCCTCCACCCTTTTCACATGTGGCCGTTGCACCGAGGAGAAGACATCGAAGCTTGCGGCTACATACCGCAAGCAATGGAACGACCTTCGCTGCAACGGTTGTTATGGCAAGCTTCTCTTAAAAGGTTGAGAGCCGGCCGCCTGGACGGGATTGGCAGGAGTGAGGGAGAATAGGGCTCATAAGGGTGGAAAGGCAAAGAGAGGCTACGCGGTTGCAATTTTTAGAGTAGTTAGGCTAAGAGGTGCTCAGGAGGGTAAATAAATGAAGTTTATTCCCAAGTGTCTGTCAGTAGAATCTTGATGCTGCTTAAAAATCTGCAAAGTAGACCCTCGTCAAGCGAAACCAAGCACCCCAAATGCAATGCCTCGTGGTGTATCGACGCTTGGCAATAGTCGCAGAGCCACTGCTGCCAGGGCACAGATTATTGTATTTTCAAGCTAGGTCTTCACTTATCTCAACATATCATCCACGGTAGGTTTTTTAAATCGTAATCGACGTGAAGCTGCGAAGACAGGAGCGACTTCAGAACGATGGATGCTAAGATATCTGACAACAGTCTTAGGAGCGTGTGGTAGCGATTTTATATGCTGCTGGAGAGCGTGCTACCGAAGCTTCTATCACACTCAATGCAGTGGACACACTCCTAGCATTTCCATATCCACTGCTGAAGTCGTGCCATACTCCATCATGAAGTTAGGTATCCATAGACGCATCCTTTCTACTATCAATCCCCCCTCCAAGCTAATCCTAATTGCTCTGGGCCTTGCACGAGCCAATTTGATCTCAAATTATGTCTGTGCTAGCATGGCCAGGTACAAATAGATCTCTCTGGCAGTTGTAGGGTACCAGTGGTAAATATCTTGAAGACCTTCCCGCAACCGGGTTTCATGAATTGGTTGAATGACTCGGGCTCTCTTAAGGGTTGTCCAGCCATAATATGAATGAGAATAAGCAGCAGCTTGAGAAAGTCTTGAATATGAGCTTTGTAAACTTCAATAGCTCGCACATCAAAGCTCACGTCTCCCTTTGCGTCCGTCTGAAGGAATAGTTTTTGGAGCTTGGAAGTGTATTCTCCGAGTCCTGAAGGAGGTCGTGGTTTTCGGCAAGGGTCAGCCATGACTCTCCGTAGTCGGCCAGATCCAAATTATCCTTCGCTTGCCAAGACTGGATCTGGAAGCGAGAATCACTACCAAAAAGAGGATCGTTATACAGAATCGACTGCGCTTTCTTGAACTCGGATCATATAAGTGCTGGAATATGTGTCATGTGTATTTCAACTCCCCTATATCCCACCGTCTGCTTGTCGAGCGACTACCGTGCTTGATGTTTAGCAAGCAGGTTCTTACTCGTTTGGAACAGGTATAACCTCCACCGGAGAATATGCCCAAGCGGACTCTCGGCGAGTTGTTGAAGGTACAATATGTTGTCCAAATATCAGTTGAGAACACGGGAATCTGGTTCTCGTCCTCCTGCTATTGGAAACAAGGATAATGAAAAATCAGCAGCTGAGCTGTATAGACGCCTGGCTCCTTCCTTTGCCCTTTCGCTATAATCTTGTCATCATTAACTGCCTTGGTCATCCGAACAGACCTTCCGAGCATGGCACAAAAGCTAAGGATCGGAGATCGAAATGGGAGACTGCCAATAATATGACAGATCAACGCTAAAAAGAATTGTCGAAGTGCGTGCTTCAAGTCAACTTCCTGTTCGTCCTCTTTTCTTCCCGTCCCCATCTTGACTACTTTTGCTATGGCTTTCCTTTGGGACATGGTGTGCTGGATGACATCCCTGGGCATCTGCTGACCTACCTCTCGTTGTGTAAAATGACCGTTATGCGAATAGATGACACGATAGTAGTAGACTATAAGCTGGGTTCAAGTATTGAAGTATGCCACGAGCGATGAGACCAGCTTGTGATAGCGAAATGCTGCCGATTTGCCTAATGCTCCTACATAAAATTCATTCAAGATGCAAGCGCGCTAATAGGTTATCTTGCGATCAGCAGAGTCGTCGCTATACAGTTCATATGTATCTTGTAGAAGAGACCTTGTGACGTTAATAATACGCACAAGAACAGGATCCCCAAAGTTATCTTTCTCCAGCTCCTTGGGCGAAGGCAACTTGTAAGAAGCATGGATCTCCAAGTCAATTAACTTGGCTGTATGACCTGGAACCCCACCCTCTGCAGCTATGGTACAACAAATGGTCTATTATCCTCAAAATCGTGAATAATTACCGCCTGCTCATACATATCTTCCTTCACTTTTTGATATCCGCTTCCGTTCTCTCAAAGAGTACCCTTTCAGCTTGTGTCAGCGGAGTGGTGTCGCTGGTTGCTGTGATGGACGTACGTAGTGTTGGTCGAGAATCAAGAACAACGAAGTAATTAATCAACCCCTTCCCCGTAAAATATGTCTGTAGCTTGCATTCTTTCCACAAGGGAGTCTTCTTGTGCTCTGACGTGGATAATATTTTGTGGGCAAGCGGTTGATGTTTCTTCATTTTATGAAGGACGCGGGCGGAGTACGATGTTGATATTGTGGCTGACAACAGTCAAACCCATCATAGATAGCCAGGTCCTTGATAGCCTCACAAGGCCTGTCAAGCCGCGCACCATATTGTCGAAGCTGCTCAGTGATTTTTAGTTGATAACTATTGAGTAGCTGGCTTGTCGTTTCGAGTATATCACCCCTGAGTCGATGGGGCTCTCCCCGTAGGTGTCGCTTCACACTTTCAATTCCTGGGATGATTCCAGATTCACATGCTGAACACACGACAAACTGATAAACTGGATTATATAAAAATATTGCTAGGGATGGAAATTGTTATATTAATATAGATATTTCATTAGTTCTAGGTGATTTTCTGTTGGGTATTTTGACAAAAGCCCAACGCCAATAGTCGTGCACGTGCCAGGTTTCGGACCGTGCCACTGGATTTCCGTCGAAAAACTGCGCTGAAATAAATGGTAGGCCTCAAACAACTCCTCGTTGGGCATTCTTTTCTTATTATGGTCTTGGTTACAATGTTGTCGGGTTGTCTTTCGGGCACGGCTTAAGAATGCGCACTCCCTGCACTTGTGGCCATCTACCATGGGAATAACAGGTTGTGGAATCGATCAATTAGCGGGCAATTCAATACTGCTATAATCATATTGAAATGGAAACTGTTTTACATATGCTTAGACGTGTTTTCGTAATTTTATCGGGGTTTTGTGTATCGAACTCAAATGGCGGGCGATTGCGGTGGGCACGATGGGAAATTTGCACTGGACGCAAATCAATGCATTGAATTCCACATTCAACGCAATCACTTCGGCCAATGCTTCGGTAATGGGTTCGGCCATGGTTGATTAATGAATACCTGGGATTTTGGATGGATTGGATGGTGCTATGGGTGGGTTTCATGGGGTGGAAAACTTCTCATGATCAAGGTAATCTGTTGGGGTCGGGCACGGTCACAACCTTAATCTCACCATACAAATCAATCTCATAAACAGTGTAAATACCGGAAACTAATATTAGGCCTTTGCTAGTCAGGGTTTACTACTAAATTTTATCGCTTGAAATGTATAGCTCTTTGACGAGAAGACATTACTAAGATGTTCGTTAGTTATATTGTATGTTTTCCACTCTGCTATTATGTAAAGCTACATACCTTCATTAAGTAGTTCCAATGATAACACCTGCCAATGAGAAAGCGACCCAGATAGCTGTGAGTATCCCAAGATTAGGGGACAAAACCTAAGTCCGATTAGCTACTATGGACCAAGCATGTGCATAAATACGTACTCTTCCGAACTGAGACTAATAAATCCACCCCAAAATAGCCACTGCGCAATCCAAAGAAGGAACATACACGTGACCGTAATTGCATACAATCCGACAGATGCTTTCCGAGAAACCCAGTTATTTTGGCCTTCAACAGAGAAAGTGCCATACACCCTGCCATCTCCTGCAACGCTACTCCGCAACGGTACTTGTGCACTCCTGCTTCGCTTGCGTCTCTGAGAATTTGATAAATCAGAATCAGACAATCTACTCGTCCCAAATGCAGCCAGCGGTAACCATACGAGCGTCAGGACAATGATAACAAGCCACATGAGTGCTCCAGCGTTCATGATTTTTGCCGATTCCCCTCGTTCGACTCTTTCCAGCCCTTCAGAGTAGAAGTCGTGTTCTCGACCATAATTGACAGTCATAACCATATAGTATGATGATACAAGTTGGAGGAGCACTTCCGAAAACAAAGCAGACGCAGCCACCGAAGAATACATCGCTTCGAAGGGTTGTACAACAATTACCAAAATTGTGAGCCAAGCGAGCCGAGGCATTGAGCACCAGAGGAGCATCAATTGAATAGCGGGAATGTCCTCATAACCAGGGGTGTTTTGGACGAGAAATGCATTGATCCTGTTTGCAAGGAGTTGAAGAATCGCGATCAATGGCCCCTTGAAAATCCAACTCCACGGATCAGGGCGCCATAGAAAGCGGCGTGCCATTTGATGTATGCCTGTTCTCTGGCCAAGAAATGCAGTAAAGAAAGTAACCATATTGACTAAAGCAAAGCTTTCGAACTTCCACTCATTTGAGGCACAGGTTTCCGTTGCCCTGATAGATTCCAAATAGGGGATGTGAGCATTGTTTGAATCGTTGGATGGTTTGATAGCCCAATCCCATGGAATCATGTCGAAAGGGGTAATTGTGGCTAATTGACGCCAATTATATGGTAGACCGTGCCACTCGTGCAAATTGCCACAAAGATCGTGGAGCCATTTGACATAGACAATTCGAGTCTCAAATCTCTGGCATGCACCTCCGCAAGAATCGTAACCAATGTCGCGGCAGACGCAAGCCCTGTTTACTGCGCGCTTGACTCTGCAATAGCCACTTAAGTCGACCTCACAAGCATCGGTTGCACACTTATCAGTGATTCTCTGCTTCGGCATATCAGTCTCATACATGGGCCAGTGCCAGTTTTCGATGGGAATGTACATGAATCCTATAATTTTGAGTCCATCCGTCCAGTTCTCAGGCAACGAGGTCGAACCACAAGTGGCATGAATCCATAACCGCTCCTTCGTCAAGTCTGCTTGCCCTTTCCCTGGCCCTGAACAGGGTTCGTTTCCCAGATTTATAGTGAATCCACTGCAGAAACATTTTTTATCAAAGTAGTGGTCATATACGATGTTGCGCCCGGTGAGATCGTAACCAACAGTTTCAGAATCCAGAGCAATCATAGACTGTATGGATTCGCTGTATTCCCAAGGACGATCGGCATTTCCGGTATGTTGAGTGGTACTTGTAAAACCACAGGAGGTCATTACATATCGAAATGATTCCCCTGACAAAGAAGCAAACGAGCTAGTTAGGCATGTTGGTGCCTTGTCGGTTATGTCAACGGACGCATAACCTTCGGTTAGCGAGTCTGGGGACAGATTTTGCAGCTCGTTCGCATCGCCGACATCTACAAGCCACGTTCGACCAGTGATGGCATGAACCCATAGATATAACTGCGTTTTGACGAGGACTGATCTACCACAGAATGGGAGATAAGCTTCGATAACATCAGGGGAAAAGCCAGTTTCGAGACAGGTAAGCTGTGTAAGCCATTGGTGGTGGGTGCAGATTGCTCCAAAGTGCCGGGTGCATTGTTTGCTGGTACATTCCGTCATGGCGCTCAGCCAGGTGGATCGATCCTGCTGAGCAATGCACCACGGCATAGGAGCCAAATCTTCAGGGTTAACCCAGCCACCACGATTGTCTTGGGGGTCAAGGTATGGTTTCCATTAGAATCAACGGTGAGGGCGTGAAGCGCTTCTGCCAGACTGATATTAGGGTTAGGGATGACAGCCTCATTGGGAGGGAGATACCTCTCGCAGCAAGCCCGTAGGTACTAGGTGCCAACAGCACAAGATACGCAGCTCCACTATATATCTTCATCTTGCTAATGCTATCAAGGCGACCTTTCGAAGAAGTTGAAGGATGGTCGGGGCCTTTAATCTAGTTAAGCAATGATGAAACTTGGGTGAGGGGTTGTGGTAGTGAGCGGATTATCTATTATCCGCTGGACATATCTGCAGGTGGTGGTGTTTGTGTTTGGCGAGGTTTTAACGCCGATCTTCTGATTCCCGAAAACAAGTCACTAACGGCTGCTATTTCTCTACAATCCTATCCACGTCACTATAGCTTTACACCTCTTACAACTCTCCCAATCGTTAGTAAGAATAATTAGGCCGCTATGTCAAATAGAGTGTTTTTTTCCATTGTCAATCTCGATTTCCGGACTTAACCTCACCGATTCGAATTCCTTCGCTTACAGCTTATAAAATATAGAGATATCTTCGGCGATAAGTGGGAAGCAGAATCTCCCGAGTCCGACCGATCCAAGAGTTAAGTCTTCTTATACCACTGTTATCCGCCGAGAAACCATTGCTTAATCAGAAAGTGGGGGGAAAACGCTGAGATAAAGAATAATTTGCGGAAGGGCCGGATATAACAGTTAACGAAGTAGAAGAAAGTAAGCTTCGAATTTTTAAATTGAAACAAAAGCTAAAACATACCTGTATTGATCAAAAGGGTCAGGACGAAAATTGAGCCCTCACGGCAGAGCTTTCCGCCTTCGAAAGCGATGTACATAGTTGGTTGGTCGGCTCAGGTGGTAAATGGCACAAGATGAGCCAGTCGACGAGATCGCCCATTTGCTTCGTTGTGTTGATGATCTCTGTTTTGACGTCCCTCATACCTCTGGCAAGTAATTTTCACGTTATGCAGAGCGTCTTGAGGCCACCTCTTCGCTGACAAAACAGTTGTTGCTGGTTCTGGCAGAAGGAGCGGATTCCCTTGGAGGCTTTAGCGAAGAGTTTGTTCTAGGTAGAGTATAAAAAGAGAAGACGTGGAAGCCGGAAGTGAATAGTCGGAGGTTTGTCACGCAAAGCATTTCCCCATGAAGTGGAACGGCCGAGTTTATTAGCGGCGCACAGGGCCACTTTTTGCTTTGGTTGGAGGATGCCTGGACACGAGGAGTTTCTGGCAGTGTTCGCGCAGCTATAAAAGTCGCAGCCACATATTTTATAATATAATTTTACGGAGAGTACTATAACCACACCGCCGCTGGTCAGAATCCTTGGTCGCTTAAACGTGAACGGGTGACCGTATGACTGGAATGATGATGTAAGTGATGATTTTGATAGTAGTGAGTGAATCAGTGAGTTGGTGACGATAGTGATGAATTTGAGGGGGTGAATATGCTTGATTGAGGATGAAGGACTGACTGAGGAAATGAATCTGTGCCATAGGGGCCTTATATACATGTAAATCCAGGGGATTCAGCATCATCGCATTGCTGATACTTCGAGTACGCCTTTTGATAGCATATACCTTGCATTTTGATGCAAAACATGCATCAAAACATGCTGTAAAACAGGCTGATGCAAAACAAGCAAAACAAGTGATTTTGGGTAGATTCACAAGTTCAACACTTAATTAGAGGAGGTATCATCGTTTGTGGCGACGTCGTGTGACAGGCCACGTTCCAGCCGCTATAAGAGTGGCAATAGCATTTTAGCATTATAATAGGTGATTAGCGGACTGTCGTGGTAAACTCTTTATATATATGCATACCCTGCCACTACTAGGATACCCTAATCACCGAAATCACCACTTATTTCCCTTTCTTCACTTTCAAAGCTCTCTTTTAAGAAGCTATTATCACCTGATTATCACCTGATATATCAAAACTACCCCACTCTACTGTATTTTTACTTTGTATTATTAGAATCACCCTAGCGCAAAACACTTTAGCAAGTTAGCTTAGATAGAGTATCAAACCCAAGCCCTTAAACCCTAACCCTCTGTGCAGCATACCCTAAGCCGACCCGGCCCTGACCCGAACACTACCCTAATACTACCATACCCGCAAGGAGAGGGCGTATAAGCCGGGATAAGCGCGGCCGGGGCCAGAGCGCAGCGACCCGGCCAGCCCCGGCCGCGCAACCTCGACGACTCCCGCCACCCGTTCCCGGACCTTAAGGGTATACAGTAGCCCTGACTGGATTGGTTAGGACGGAGGAAGTGCGCCAACCTGGGGTGAAGGTCCGTTGGTTTATAGTGTTGACGTACGGGGGGATGGACCTTTTCCTGAATCGCATGGGGCCAGAAAGGATGCGTCCCACTACGAACCCTGCATAGATATGCGGGCGAGTGCCGTGGCAGAGCGGTGCAAATATCTCATAGTTCGAAGGCCGGTCGATTTTCTTGGATGGGAATGTTGGGTTGCTCGTCGGGGGATGCGGGGGAGGGCAAGGGGAGAGTAGGACCAGTGGGAGAACTGGGCGCTGAAAAGTGTCAGGACTTGGGAGCCTCGCTCTGGAACACCGCGGGACGTACGGTTTCCTTGGTGGGTTGTCTTAGTGGTGTTACTTAAAAGATTGCTTTTAACCTTGGGACTCTTGGTTCGGAGGATTTGGCTAGTTGTCAGCTAGGCATTTACTCATCTGTTGTCAAGGCGTGGGCCGGGATGAAGAATCCCAGAAGCTTCGATGCGAGGCCGGTGTCTTCTAATGAAGGGTGTGTGCTCTTGCGGTGGGCCAAAAGTGCTCTCTCGACTAGTATGCAGTTCGCTGACAACGACACATGGATGGCGCTTCAAGTAGTAGTAGTCTTTAGCTTATAGATTGTCAAAATATAAGACTTGAACTCCTAACCCTAAGAAACAAAAGCCTATACTCCTATTGTGAGCTTTCGCAGGGCGAGAGTCTTAGGTTTTAGGGTTAGTCTATTTGCTCTATCTAAGCTATCCTACTAATTGTTTTTCTTTGACAAAATAAACAAAGAAATCTCTAGAAATTTATAAAACAAAGAAAGAGTGCGTATCCTACTAAACTGGGACAGTACATACAAAAAGGAGTGTTTACAAGAGTATTAGGTGCTTTTAGCATGTGCCTATGCCAAAATGGCCAAGTAACCTAGATATAACAAAATAAAAAGATATAGAAAATTATGTCATTTTGTAAAATCAAATCAAATCTTATCTGCAGCACTTTAAAACTGAGACCATATGAGAGTGCCATCCTCAAATGGATTCTGCCCGCCATCAATGAGAAAACGTTCAGCAGCTGCGACGCGACCGTCTGATTCTAATATGAGATCCGGGTCCTGGCTGATATCTTCTAACCAGACAAGATCAAGGCGCAAACAATCTCTCAACGCTTGCAACAGTACCTTCCAGCTCCCTCCATATAAGCAAAGATTCTTCAGCGTTAAAGACCGCAAGCAATTTCGATGTCTTTGACAAAATGATATAATTGAGCCATATTCGATATCAAAACTTAGAGTAAGTTGTGAGAGATTCGGCCAAGTATTTTCCAATAAGTTGGATAGGATTGGACCTTCCTCCCAGAAGTCCACCTCAAGATGTAGAGATTCAAGATCTTTCGCAGTGCACAGACAGTGTATCCAATCTTTCTGCCAGTGCTCACCTAGGTCATCGAAGCATAAAGATATGTTACGCAAAGAGCTGAAAAGCTCAAGTGTGTCCATGCTAAAGCAGGATGGACCAAGAATTGTTCTTAGGCCTACCTGGGTGAGAGAGGTTGGATGTACCCCGCGAGCGATCAGAGTAGAAGCCACGATCGCGAATGCATGCGAGTTCTGTCTACTGCGATCAATATTGTCGCGGCAAGGTAACATCATCTTATGCTCCTCTGTGTACCAGGGGGGGTGTAGTGGATGCGCGGCTGATATCCAGGGATCATGAGACAGCACCAGGTGCTTGATGTTTGGCATTCGCGATAGTGCTCGTGTAATTCGATATCTGCCAATGCCGGAAAGCTGGTGTACCTCCTGGTCACGGTAACACTGCTGATAACGTTGCCAATAGTCTTCACACATCTCTATAGGAGGTAGTGTATTTTGCCCGTACGTCTTCGTTTCTTGCAAGTGCGCGTAGTACTCGTGGAATGCCGAGAATCCAGGTAGATGAAAGATGGAGAATGTAACAGTTGTAATCGTCTTGTGAAAAATATCATTTTGCGCGATATTTTCGAGTCTTTCAAGGGTGTCTGGTTGGAAGCCGACAAAGACAGTTTCAATTAGGTAAGGACTAGAAAGTTCATAGAATGTCTTTGATGTCTGCCGAGTCGCTTTAATGTCTTTTGACGGCAAGTAGGAGAATATTTTAAGATGGATCTCGACTGGTAGCTTGTTGATATAGTTCCTGCAGCACATGTTGAAGCTGAGAGCGAGTCGATACAGCTGGAGAGGTGAAGTGGAATCTGGGAATTCTCTATAAGTACGTCGCTGCTACTGCCGCTCAAAGTGTAGTGGGAGAATCGTCCTTTAATATACCCGACCATTCAATTTCTCTGTCACTTTCAAAAGATTGTCTAGCTCTTTTAAAAGGATCATCTAGACTTTTCAACCCATCACCTAGCACTTTAAATTCATCGTCTAGCTCTTTTAAATAGAGCATCTAGCACTTAAAAGCTATCATTTCGCACTTCAAATCGGTCGTCTAGCTCTTTTAAAAAGATCATCTAGACTTTTCAAACCACCACCTAGCACTTTAAATCCATCGTCTAGCTCTTTTAAAAAGACCATCTAGACTTTTCAAACCACCACCCAGCACTTTAAATCTATTGTCTAACTCTTTTAAAAAGAGCATCTAGCACTTAAAAGCTATCATTTCGCACTTCAAATCCGTCATCTAGCACTTTCAAACCAAGTTCCAAATACGTTTTGCCATCTATCTTAGAATACTACTCCCCCCCTCCGTAGCGAATGTAATACGGTGGGTCCGAACTTAAATCATGCTTTAATCTTACCACTTTTAGTACTAGTATTAAATGTAGTTACGGCCAATCGCTATAGCTTTTTAAGTGGAGTTTAGTCACTTGATATCAAATTCTATTTAATTTAATATCTTGTCGGACCACCTTGAGCATCGATTACGGCTTGACATCTCGACCACCAAGAATCAAAGAGCCTTTCTATATAATCATTTGGAACAGCTTCCCAAGCTTCTATAATCATAGCCCGGAAACGATCGTTACTAAGCTTAGTAGGATCGTACCAATCCCCGACAACGTATTGATTTTGGATATATCGTTTCATCCAAGACCAAATATGCTCGATTAAATTTAAATCCGGTGAATACGGAGGCCAGGGAATCACTACGATTCTCCTCCTTAATAAATTTGCTTCCGTTTCATATAATCGATGGCAAGACGCTCCGTCGTGTTGCCAAATTGGATTCCGACCTTTTATTTCAATTATTATATTTTATTTTTAATAATTTACACTTACCTTGAGCTCTCTCAGCGTCGAACCACTGCTCGATTATCGATAAAATCCTTTCATCGTAGCTCCGGGAAGCCATATTACCCCATTCTTTCTCCCAAAATAAAGCCGGCCCTTTTTGACCTCGATAAATCGTACCGTGAAACATCCAAGCCGGCCTCTTTGAATATTTATGTATAAGACACTCCGGTCGATATCGATCGAGAAGAATTGCTTCCGGATCTCCGTTAATTAAGCACGTAGTATACGATTGAGTAAAAGCACCGCCGCAAGCCCAAACTTCGTCCGAAAACACTTGTTGCATAAGACGTTCTCGACCCCAAGTGATACCGATTTGAGCAAATTGAAGCCGAAGGTCGATTATATCTGGATCTTCTGAAAAGCCTTTCTTTTTAGCTATCCGGCGGCCATACCCTTGTGAGAGCATAGCTGTACGAATAGCTTTAGCTCCGTAACCTTCAAATTGGATCGCAAATCGAGGGATATCTCGGAAAGGAATAAAACGATGTTGAGGTTCGGATAAAAGCCACTCTTTTAACTGTATAGCTTCTTCAAGTGGCATCTTCGGCTTAACTCCATGTTTTGAAGGAGTATTTGGAATATTTTGAGCGTATCGAATCTGCCGGAGAGAGTATCCTGTTCTCTTTGCAATTGTACGTGGTGTTGCCCACTCAAGATGTGTTTTAATACGAATTCGATCCGATCGAGTTGTACGAAGTGATTGCTTCTTAGGGGTTTCAGGTGCCGGAGGTCTCTCCTCTTCGACTTCTGGATTTAAAATCAACTTAAGGTCCATAATTGAGAGTATATCTTCATTTAATTTAAGTGATAAATCGGTTTAGAATACATAATTATTACTCCTGACGTTACGAGTAAGTGGTGGCGAAAATGGTGGCAAACAAGGTTCATCGGACCCACCGTATTACATTCGCTACGGAGGGGGGGAGTATCATAGATTTATCTCTACAAGCATAAAATTTAATTCTAACCATTCCTCGAACAAGAATCACACCATTAGACTAGTGTCAAGTCCATTCTCTTCCACAATGGCTTCTTTTGGTGAATTTGATTTATCCTCGGTCCAGCTTTACGCAGACGAAGTAGAGCGCCTGTTGATTTGCTGCCACGATGAGTGTCGATATGCACTATCTGTTGGTGGATCCCAAGTTACTACCCATCTTGGTGGCAAGCACCAGATTCCCCAGGAACTCCGGAATGGCCTTACTCATCATTTCAAGAAGGTATATCCGAAATTCTTCCGAAACCCTATTGAACTTCCTCCACGCGACAATGGGTCCCAGATTCACCCACAGCTTCGGATTTATGACGGATTTGCTTGCCGGGAGTGTTCTTATCTCACAATCAACTATGAGGAATACTCTCGCCATTTTTCAAAAGAGCATCTAGGTGGTGGGCAATCCTCACGCAAACGGACGGACTCTCACTACGACGATGTATATTTATAGACGTGGACTCGAAGCTCTTCTGGAAAATACTGGACAGTGAAGAAAGACGGGAGCATATTTCGACCGCTCGCTGGTCTACTTGTGAGCGAGCATATGAGACAGGTCCAGCAGCGAGAGCACCAAAGGATAGAAGCGCAGGCGCGGGCATCCAATATGAGTATAGCTACCTCAACGTTTGCAGGAAGTCGCCCGTGGATGGAGCGCACGCGATGGGAAATTACCTATCAGGGCCGCTCTCTCGACATATTACGAAACCTGACAGAAATGCCTCGGGCTCACTTTGGGGAAGATTATATTCTCGGGAGAACTTCAAACGCTGCTGATCCAGAGCTTGTGAGCCCGAAGGATGATGAGACTAGGATTGCTCTTGTAATGGTGGCTATGGATCACATGCTTGACCGCTGTGAAGAGACTATGCAACATACAGGCCGTACAATTCTGTGCTGGCTCCGAAGCACCAAGCCCTAAACATGCTATCCTAAGCCGTTTACCTTAGTTTCGTTAGATTCGAGCAAGAAGAAGTATCGGCAGCTATTGAAACGCCTTTTTGCCTTTGTTTTTCGTGTATACCAGATGCCTGTTGATATACGTCGCAGCGTGGTTGGAGTACGATTTAAGAAGGAGCAGTTGCGCCAGATACAGGGGGTTTGGGAGCATAGGGCATGGAGTAATATTGACCACGAACAAGGGGGTGGCCAAGATCACAAGACAGATGCAGTACCGACCGTGATGAGGAGGATGAATCGGAAGATGGGTCTGAGATCGGGTCTGAAATGGAGGATAGCAGTGATGAAGACGATGGTGATGTTACGGCTGGCATGGACAAAGAACAGCGCAATGACGATGATGATCAGAGCGAAGACGAGTATAAAGAGACACAAGAGTATTTGGATAATACTGGTACAGCTATGGATGAACTCCTCGAGTTGATTTTTCAATTGAGTATCACCTTTAGCACCAAGGAGTTTATTGATAGCCAACCAAGCCCCAGCTTACTGGTCTACTTTAGTGGCATCCTTGGCCTCTCATCGGATGCTCGAAGCTTCCTGCCTGCGAAGAAATACACCCCTTATCTTTCTACACTCATCTATGTTCAGCGACTATTGTTCCTTGAGCATGCCTTGCCACTCCGGCCATACCGTTATCTTGGTATCCCTCGACGGTCTCCTTTCCGGCAGCATCAGCATTTCGATGTCGTTCGCTAGAGGTGTATGATTACAGGATCTCCATACCCCTTGGAGGAGTTTCAGAGCCTTCGTGATTTCGGCCGTGTTATTGCACGTACAGACCCATCGTCTTTCCTGCTGCGTTAGAGTGATGATGGCGAGACTGTCTTTTATGGAGATCGTTTCAGTCTCACGATGATAAGCTTTCGCGCGTTGGCCGAGCACTTCCTTGCAAAAGCCGAAAAGCTATGCGATGACTTGATGTTTGGTTTAGACCCTGAAAATATCACCCACCTATCGCTAGAGAATCGATATATTTGCCAGCACAGGAGGCCTATCTCAAGGGCAATCTAATTCTGGCACAAGGAGATTCGGCACAAAGATATCCTGGCAGAGAGAATAGCACAAGGGATTCGGGTAACAAGTGGATTTCTGTACAAGGGTATTATGACCCGTGAACGGCAGTCATACCTGCGTTCTTACAGCAAATTCTCCTAAGAAAGAAGGGTACGTTCTCGTGGGTAGTTCTGGGAAAATCGAAGTAAGTATAGGCGTAGAGGAATGAGCTAGCTTCGTGATGGCGTTTCTTGTTCATGCGGAGGAGTCCAGGCGTGATCGTTGACCTTGGACGGCAAACGAGAGATTTAAAGGACAATATTAAACAGGTTTATCAAGCAGGCGCAGGAGGAAGATCGAGTCGGGTATCAAGTCTGTGTGCATTGCATTGCATCAAGATGACCTCTTGTCATTCGTCGAGTCAAAAATCACGAGGTTGCAATCGCTACATCTTCCCCGCACCCACTTTCTCGCTGGATTCCTGATACATCTTTCATCTTCACTAAAGCCCTGAAAAAATGGATTCACAGCAAGCTACGGAGGCGGTATTGCTCCGCAATGATATCAAAGGTCTTTCACTCTCCTCGGCTCGTCTTCGCGAAATGCCATCTCCAAAAGGGCATATCAGCCGGCACGAGA
Source organism: Tetracladium setigerum (assembly GCA_031472005.1). Lineage (NCBI taxonomy): Eukaryota > Fungi > Ascomycota > Leotiomycetes > Helotiales > Tetracladium > Tetracladium setigerum. The sequence goes on along the minus strand of PZJY01000004.1, from coordinate 746,403 downwards.
GACCTATGTCATTCAATACCCCAAGGTTCCACCAGATCAGAAAGCTCTTGCATACAAGATTCCCATACTTATTTATAACCCTGGCTGTTTTCCCTCTAGCGAGGAAGGAGATAGAATTCTCACTAGTTGTGCATGAAAGAAGGACGAAGAAAAGCATCAAGAAACACTACAACCGGATAGCGTACTTGAAGACAAAGATTTCTCCGCGCTCTCACCCGCCCAGCCCAAAGAAACGCGAGAAGTTAAAGATAAGCCTTGAGGTGAGAAAGCGAGGTTATATTCCATACCCTATGTCCGTCTTCTAATCTACTACGTATAGAAAGCTTTACAGCGAACGCCATCGGAGTCGCGACCAAACGCTTCCAAACCCGCTAAAAATTGCATTGGTGTGCTTAATGAGCAATTGATTCTGCAACGTGTTCGTATAGATAATCTCTTGCGCGATCTGGAAATGAGCAGGAATCATCTCCGAGATTTTGAAGGGTCTCTTGGGGCACAAGATTACATACGCACTCCAGCTTGGAAACAGTTGTTGATGTCAATGCCAAAAAGGGGTCGGAGAATTTCCCTTCCAGCTCTTGGGTGGAGACGACTTGCGAGTGTGGCCCTCACCAATCTCCACAACAGAATAGTAAGATAGAGTCTCTAGCTTGTTGTCGTTTCCAGAACTACTCCTAATGATATATAATCAGATCTACGTGAGATCCGATCTGAGTCAAATCGCATTCAGCGAGAACTTGATCTCGAAGTTGCTCTTAGCCATGTCATACAAACTTACGCCATGCTGCTCTCTAGGGCAGAGGGCTATCAAAAGATGGAACCAACTCTTTATGAGGCTGGCTACTCTCTCATTAAGAAATTGTTGAATGCAATAGAAGAGAACCACGACGACCTGAGAGATCAAGATTTGGAGTGGGCTTGTAATTATCTCCAGGGTTTGATCCTCGGGGATATTTGGAAAGATGTTCCTTACTTCGATACAGTTGACGACGTCGTTGAGGATACCCACACTTCTGATATCTTGTCTGAGCTAGACGAATCAAGGGTGCAGGAGAGTATCTCGCCCGAAGAGATGCTAGTACTCGAGCAAATATCGATCCTACCCACCAAATCCGAGAGCGAAGAAGACGTTCCCGAGGCTGCAATTCCTGTGTACATATTTCCCCTTCATCAACATCTAACGATTTGCAATCTGACCACGACAATAAACAATGAAATGGAGTCACCACAACTTGGAAAGAATGGCCAGTCTCTAGAGAGAAGTAATGAGAATGGCATTAAACTTACCTACTCGCTCGATAAAGGCCACGCTGGAGTGCCAACCACACAATCTCAAGCTCTCCCGAACGTCAACAAGAAACCTTTGCAACAGATACCGGCCAGAAAGTCCAAGATCAAAGTGCCAATAAAGAAACGATTTCCAGATTGGTGTGCGTCTCTAGGCATGCTACCTTACATGAGAGGAAAGATCCTTATTACACGACAGAAGCGGAAATCGGAACCAGAGGAAGCGTTAAAGGGTGAGCAAAATCAAGTCGAACCTGAGCCAGAGGGCTCTTCATCTTGGTGCAATGAATACCAGGGAAATTATCAAGATGTATTGAAGGTAGCTATAATAAGCCGACGAGGGTGCTGCAACTTTCTAACGTGGTATAGGAAGCAGTGAAGTGCCCGTGGCCAAAGGTTTTCCAAATCGCCAAAACGTGCACCGATCGGTTGAGCAGACATCTGGCTGCACAGAAAGATCGCGTTGAGGAACTTTTTCGTGATTTGGAATGCGCTTCTGCTCATCTACAACTAGTTGAGAGGGCGCAGAAATTAGCCACGGAATGTCAGCCAAATTCAATGTATCTTGATCACCTCAGTGAGTTCAGAAATAACAAATACGATGGATCCTATTCGAAGAACGGTGGCACGTATTCGGGACCTAATTTGGGAAAGGAATTTCCCAAAGAAAGAACACAACCCTGCAGCAAAGTTGGTACGACCTTTCAAGCTTCAAAAGTCTAGAATGATGGCTAATATACTTCGTCCAGATTTACAAAAGTTGAAGAATGAAATAAATCACATCCAGAAAAAAATTCAGATCGAAATTGCACTCGGTAAAATCTTGCAGATGCATGAGATTTGGTTCTACATAGAACTAGGCTGCAGCATAACGGAAGCATGTAATTTCGCCAGTGAAACTGACATACTTTTTCAACCAAATTCTCTCAACATTCATTCAACAATAAAGAAAAGCAGCGAATTTATCGTCAAGGAGATGATAGATATGATGGCAGTCGAGGAATTTATCTTGACAGAGCAAGACTTGAGCAATGCCAAGATTTATCTTCAGGTTTTGGTTGCCGGAGTTTCGATTCATATTTCAAAACTAAAGGTAAAAGGTATCGCACCCATGGAGTCCACAGTATCGCATGGACTAGAAGAATTGAATTTGTACTACAACAGGGAGAGTAGAGGTGATGTCCCAGAACGTCGGGTCAATATAATGAACTCTGAAGAACGCAAAGTGCAGAAGATTTCGCAGGATTCAAAAAGGACTCGCCTTTCCAAAGAGGGAAGCAATCGTATGAGCAACCTCGACCGTATCTCACTAAAACTTCCCGAGAACATCGAATCAGACATTCGAAATGCCTCTGATAAGAAAAGCGAGACGACTAGGCATTCGGGAAAAGTTGCCATCGCGGAGGTGAAGGCTCTCCAATCTTCTACAAGGAAGCTCGCAGCGTCTGATAAAGCCTATGAATGTAGGTTAGCCATGATGGAAAAATTCATTCTAAAACACTTTCCAAGCTGGTTCGTCATGCAAAAATTAATTTCTCAGCTAAAAGAAACGGGGCACAAACTTCGCAATGCAGCGGAAAAGAATTCGTGTGAAAACAATAGGCATTTTTCTCAGAGGGAATTAGATGAGAACTGTGAGTCTCAGGAGAATACAGAATGCATTCCACAGACGCTGTCGAACAGCCCCCAATCGCCACCTCTACCTTCAGCCTTTGGAAACATCAAACCTGAGATTGATTTGGCCCATTCTTTTTGGAAGGAGCAAGTAATTCGAGTAAAACCTCTCGTACACCGCCTGAATTCTGTCTCTGCCCATGCCCACTTCGTCGAAGGGGTGATTTCGGTCCGCGCGCGATTCAGTCAAGGTGTGATGGAAGTTGCCCGAGGTGGACTTATTGTGCCGCTCCACAAAGACCTCGACTGGGAACTTGATGATGATGATGACGACGAAGAGACCGATAAGAGTGGGTTTCGCGGCAGCGTTAAGGGAGATGTTGATTTCCTGCTTTCGAGTATGGCTGCTCCTTCCTGTGGGCCTGAAGGTATGATCACCGTACTGTACAACTTTTGGCAATAAATACTGATAGGACGCTAGATTTGAGAAAGGCCAAGGATGAGGTTCATTACCTTCAGAAACTGATAGACGTGGAGAGATCCTTTTGCGGCGTGCTTTTGGTGCATGTGAAGCAATTGTACCAGGCTTTGGGATTTACAGAGGAAGCGATCGAGATGCTTGTCACTAACGAGGCAACCGACAGTTTGGGAATCAGGGAGACGGATCTCCTGAGAGGTTTATCGACAAGCAAGTCTTTCATTATTCAACAAGCCGTGGAATACATGAAACGGGGGGATGAAGTCACTAGTCCAGAGCAAGTCTGTCGAACGAACTTGCACTTAGAGAATTTCCTTGGCGATATTGAGGTCTGACGATAGGGCGTGTGGCACCTTCCTTGCAAAATGCACCATAGTTCCGCTGCTGATCGTCTAGTGGTCTGGATATACTCGAACGAGATCTGCCATGTGTTTTCAATGGTTGTGAGTTTTGGTGGACTTGCGAACTTTACTTTACGCATGTTGGCTGGGCCTCAACCCGGTTGATTGACCCGGCCGTTATTGGGAAGCGTGATTTGAGCCAATCATAGATCGTCACAATCGATTACAGTTTTGCTAAACGCAACCACACACATCACTAGCGATCAGGGCTTAGCAGAAAGAAAATAGAGATTTCAGAAGAGACAGGTACAGTATCAAATTTAGGTTTAGAGAGAAAGAATTAAGCGATTGTTTTCTGTACACCTAGTTACTCCTATCGAATCACCCAGGATACAGAACCCTCTTACTACACAGATCCATCCCATGACATAAAACTCATCCAAGCACGTAAATTGTTTCCCTCCCACACTATCTACCTAGCTCTTCTTCATCCCCACATGTCTCTTCTACCTCCACAGGTATCTCACTACTAAGAGCAAGATTTGACCAAGAACAAGAAGATGGACAATCAACGTCAGACTCCGGTCTCCAGCCAACTATATCCGAATGGTCGTTAAAGCGGCAAGTACCCCCCCAACCTATATCTAACGCCTCTGAGGAAACTGTCTGTAGTATCGAAAAATAGTCCCATCCAAATTCAGCCCATTCCTCGAAGACTGTCTTCCATTCTGAGTATTCGCCATATTTTCTCGTAGATGCGCTACGGTTTCCCCAGTCCATGTCTCGAGGTCTAATCGCAAAGCCGTGTGAGCACAACCCCCTCAGGATGGACCCGGCAGGTACACTCCTGTAGATTTTCGAGACGATGTCGGGGGTAAGCTTCAACTTATCACTGACAAGTCGGGCTCTGATAACATCGGAGATTTGATTTTTAAGCTGATAGATAAGATACATTTCTCCAAAAACAGCAAGGTCGATAAGGGAATCAACAAACTTGGATTCATCTATACTGGGCTCGTACGCATAGACCCAGACTAGGAAGTCTTCGAACACCGGAACTTCTACTTCGGGCAGTCGGATAATTCTTTCGTGCGATTCGATAAAGCCCGGAGAGCACATTCTTCCTAGGGGCTCTGAATACTGGATTAAGAGATCCTGTCCTATCTGAAAAGCTTCTTCGGTTGGGCCCACAAGAACAGTCATACGTTCGCTTTGTAATGCTCTAGTGTTGTCAGAAGGGGCCTTTTGATCCTAGGAGCACACCAACTTTATATATAAGCGCTTTCGAATATTATCATCTCTCTCGTCGCCATTTATCGAGGTCGACGGAGGTTCATCACAGGCTTCGGGCCAAACTGCGGTCCTCCTCCTCTTCTTCGCCATCGGTCAGAATTAATGTCACAGATTATGTGTGCGTGGCGGTAGATTTCGATGAATGTTCATGGATTTGTGAAAATGATTAAAGAATTGGTGCAAAGAACGGAAGATAATTCAGACATTTTATTGAAACAGTCTTTGCGGGATCATGTTGTAAAATGGAGACCTAGTCCTTGTGCTATACATGTGAATGGTCAGGTGTGGGAGGGGTAGCGGCTCATCTCCCCACCAGGATGCGGGGTAGCCCGGTCCAAGGGAGGAGCTTTCGTAGAAGACAGTACTATTACAGGCAAAGTGCATAAATCAGACGCGGTATATTACTCAGGTTTGAATTTTGTTAGTTTAATATGTACCTAGCAAAGCGGCGTAGGCGCCGTTCGCAATACTCTCCCCTACTAGAGTAAGGGTTAGTCGTGTTGTGTCGTAACCCCGGCAAAACTGGTCCGTGCTTTAACGAGGGTGGTTGTGCCAGAACCCCATATTATGGCTCGTGCACGCGTGAGAGACGCGTCAAGCCTCGACGTGTTCTGTCATAGATTTATTATCTTGTCATACGTCTTGGAATTTGTCGTTTTTTCATGTCACAAACCTGTTATGGGACAGTGGTCAAATTTATCCTCTTCTGAAATGGCTTCTACCGGTGACAAGCATAAGGAATTTCGAGACGGCCTTACCCACTATCTCAAGAATAAACATTCGTCCTCAATCCTGCTGCAGATGCTCCGAGCGATGATGGTTCCCAGGCCCACCCTATGCTTCAAGTTTATGACGGCTTTGCTTGCCGTGAGTGTCCTTACCAAACTATTAACTACGCGGAATACTCTCGGCACGCGTCGAAGGAACGCTTGAATGGTATGCATGCCTCACGTCAGGGGTGGACCGTTACTATAATGATGTCTATTTGCAGACCTGGACTCATGGTTCCTCTCGGCGATATTGGACGGTGAAGAAGAATGGGAGCACAATCCGGCCGGTTGCTGGTCGGGGTGTGAGCGAACACATACAAGGAGTACAGCAGCGAGAGAGCGAAAGAGGCGAAACACAGGAACAGATGTATGGTACGAATATACCCATCCCAACCCTAGGCGGGACACGTCCATGGATAGAGCGATGCGATGTGAGAGCACCTATCAGGGCTTCCGCCGTGATATCTTATGGAATCTTACTGAAATGCCTCGAGCCTTTCTGCGGGTCAATCAATCACGTTCTTGGGCCAAGCTCAAACCTGACGGATCCAGAACTCGAGAGTCGGCGAAGTGACGAGGCTAGAATTGCCCTTTTGACAGTGTCAATAGATCATATGCTTGATTTTAGTAAGGAGACTAAGTTTCCTCCTGTTTCGCATGCAGTTGTTTGGTTGTTCGGGTGGATTTCACGACGTCCAGAGTAAGTTAATAAGAAAAGATGCTTATACATCTTCAATCATTGTCTTCAACCACTTCTAAAGCATAAACTTCTCCAGCGGATCATGTTCAACCTTGGAAATTCCTGCTAATGTCGTCTTTAGAGATGAAAAGGCTTTGGGATTCACAGTCTCTCCCTCAACGACGACAACATTATGCTTTGATCCGGCTCAAACTTGATAACTCGCCAGCTGTAAGTACTTAGCATAGCTTTGTTGCAAATTTCCTACAGATAGTGGCGAGATATTGATCTTCTAGCCATACGTCGATCTGGTATCGACTCTGTTCTGGTACGCGATCTTCCCCGCCGCAGGTTATCTGACATGCAAGTTTGTTCATCGTGGCATCTTTTCTGGCTCCGATTTTCACACTGATTCGAACTACGTGGTACTTCTCGACCTGTTATCTGTACTTCTAACACCCTCAAAGCACTCTTCAAGGAGGAGTTATCCTCTGCGACAGTCTCAAATATCTCGCAACCTGTGGCTTCCCTTTCATCCTTCCTGATAAGATTAGCCTCCATCATCTTACGAGTAAGAGCCTTGGGCATCTCTATTGGTCTTGGTTCATTTTTCGTTATTGTATTATATATATTATGCATCCGTTCACAGGATTGACTCTCATCCATATGCTGATTATATGTTGATGAATTTGACCCTAAGCACACAGGAAGTGGCGAAATCTGAGACGTCAGCAGGATTGTTTGCTTGTTGCGATCCACGGAAGCCGGGAGAGATATTTCATCTCCATTCAAGGAATTTATATTGTGCCTCAATATATATCTAACGAGCACGAGGGGTAAGCGCTCTAATATACCAACTTGTCCAAACGGGTTTTTGGAAGAAGTACATACAGTGACATGATCAAGCAGCTAAGATATTGAGGGAATCATTGAGTTCTACCGTTACTCATGGAAGTTGGAACCTTAGTCAACAGACAAAATTGAGGAACAAGTTGATACGTTTGTATGTCTCTCTTGGTTTCGTAGAAATATCTAGAAGCTGCACAGACATAAATTCAACGTTATCTCGACCATGTACGAAGTAACATGAGATCTGAAACCGCTAAATTTATTGCAAGAAAGAGCTGACACATTTTTGATACAGATAACTAAAGTTGACTAATCATTAAAGGTAATCCAAGAACCCAGCTTTTTATCTTTTAAGTTTTTGATGCTTTATTTCCCTAATAAGTAGGACTATGGCAAACTGCACAGACATGAATCTAACGTTATTTTGGCCATGTACGAATTACTTACCCTTACCACGAGTACCAGCAGTCAGCAAAAGTAGCTGGGGTATGCACTAGTCCCGCTTTTCGCCTGCAGTCCGCAATGCAGTAGGGGAAGGTCATCAGATCCTCTTTGAGCCCCATTTCTTTTTTATACGCTTGTGAGTAAGGTCGTCAATCGCACAAAAATTTTGAGCCCCGCTTTCTGAGCAGGGAAGGATCATCTTCACTAGTAGGAAAGGCTATCATCTTCGCCAACAGGTAATCAAGTCCGCTCAAAGGATCAAGGCTCCATTAGAATGACCCAAATGCTGTCTGGGTCGGCATTCTGCTGGCTGGATCGCATTTCTCATGTTATTAACCATATTCGGGTTCGATGGCTTGTATATGGGCTGGATGACATTTGTTTTCTGCCAAGCGACGCTGTCCGCAATAATGGTAGCCTTTCGAGGGGAAGGTCGTCATTCCACACTATCTCTATCAATATTCTTCCCGTTTGAGCGCCAAAATGGGTTCCATTTGGTGTAGGCTTGGTAGTAGCAGGGGCTGTTTAGAGGCCTGTGCAACTATCTCGTTTGAGGAACATGTTTCTCAAACGAGAACTTGGCTTTACTTTCAAGTCTCCTAATACTAGTGCAACATTCCATATCCTTGTCACCTTGTCCACATGATCTTCGAGGTCTGCTTTCAAATGCTGGTGTACTTGAATATTATTGATCCAGTTTTCTATACTTTCTTGATCTTGCGAGTCTTCTACATGATAATCCCAATCCCAAACAAGTACAGTCAGCTTCGATATCGGCTTCCTCTTTGTGAACTCTTTCTTTTAATTGAGCCACAGTGCCAAGCAGCACTAAATTCATTACGGCTAGTTGTTTCTTTGTCATTACATTTTTGGCGTGGTGGGAGACCTGGCTGCTTTACAGAACCGGATACAGTCATCACGTCACATGATGACAGAGAATGCTTTGATCGTAGAAAGGGTCATCATCTGATAAAAGTCATCACTAGTCTCAAAAGCAGTACTCTCTAGCCCCAGGCTACAATACGAGGACAATAAACAGCTAACTGGAATGTCGCTAGTGCTGACTTCAATATCTTGGCGTGTGGCTCAATACAGAGAGAGGAAAGAGTTTACAAAGAGGAAGCCGATTTCGAAGCCGACTGTAAGAAGTCGTGCGAGAAATGTATTGTTGATTTTGAAAGTTCTTGCTGTGCAAGATTTCCCCTCTTCTTGAAAGGAATAGGAGTAGCTGCAATTACAATCATAGCGAAGTGATCCCCGCTCCTTTCAGAAGACAGACGATATCACCTTTTCGGATAAATCTTGCTGACGCCTCAAGTGACCATTCCTCCAAGGACCAAGCTGTATTTGTAGATGTAATAGCCACACTCTGTCCCTCATCATTCGAACTAGGGACACCTGTCCAAGAATGCAGCCTTTTCTCTTAATCAACACCCTTCTGCCAGAAGTCTCCACGGGTGTATCTTGACCAAGAACGAACTTGATAAGTCGCTGAACTAGTTGATTCCAGGAAATCTCATAATTTGGCTGTAAGCCAGCTTAACTAAGATCATCAAAGCTCATACCAAGTAAAGCATATACATTATCACGGGGAACAGTAGCTTGGCGGGTGTGGAACATATCTACCAAGTTAGCTCGGCTAAAGATCTTATTTTCAGGGAATATCTTGCTTGTGAAGTCTTTGTGTGTTTTGGCCGGAGACCAGCTTGTTCAATCAGCTCTAGTAATGAAAGAAGACTTTGTAATGCCGGAAAGGTTGTAAACGAGACTTGCTGTGACATTCGTATTGCCTTCAGTCCCAAGCAAAAGGCATACCCGTCAATATCCAATAAGATTATCCCATAAGCTACGGTGCAACCCGGGGTACATCACTATAAAGGCTGACAACTCTCCAATTGAAACCAAGTGTTTATAGATGCTCTCAATAGCAAAATCCAAAGATTATTTCGCCACCTTCACGGTCAGGTCCGATCTGTCATTACGGTGCTAAGCCAAGATAAGAGAGGACGAAATGAAACTTTAAGATTGTGTCCATTGTGGGAGAACACCCCGATAGAAGCAAAAAAGTGCCATCCATGTGACAATTCATTGTTGTCTCCGAAGTACTGTACGGCGACCTACAGGATAGCGGAGTTTATTGCGATATTGGAGAAGGAAGAACTCTGGCCGTCTGTAAAGCCGTTCGCGAGTGTGCGGTTTCAGACCTGGTTCACAGAATTACGTGCGCCAATAACGATATCAAGCATACATGTAGCGCTGGGATAAGGTATCCTTTTCTCCAACAGCTGCAAGTTTTGAGCGTGGCCGTACACCAAATCCAAAAAAACATCCAGGGTCGTTGTCTCATATGTATTAAAAGTGGAAGATTAGCCGACAACAATAAATGCATATGCGTAGCATGAAAAGGGTCAGGTTTTGTAAGAGCTCGACGACGCGATCGTATTGAATGCATGTTATTTTTGTTACTATGCATGGAGAAGCGTATTGGGCAAAAACGTAACGTCCCTGATTGAACAGGCCATTCAGAATGAGGCCCTCTTTGCAAGGTTAGAGTGAATCAAATCAAGCCAAACCATGCACACTAAGTGACAAGTCGAACTCAAAAGCAGCACACCACTCTCATCTCACACTCGAATTCTCGCATCTAAAGGGTCTAAACCCAAAACCCACGTTTGTCAACAGCAACAGCGCTCGCTTAACAACTACATATGAAGCAAACATCAAACGTAGTTATGATACCAAAACAATAACAAATTGCCCTACTGCATGGGAGAGAAAGACACCTGCCCCCTGCCGCAGAGAACCTTTCCGACGTTTTACTTAGAGGGGAGAAAGACCAAACCCTAATCCCTTTCTCCATCTCCATCTCCATCTCCATTCCCCTGGTCGTCAATCTTCCTTGACCATAGACCCTGGCCAGGCCGCCTTCAATCATGACTATACAGCGCTCTATTAAGGTCACCCAAACCAGCTATTCATATTCGGTTAGCCTCTAACTCTTGCTCAGATTCAGTACTCATACGCACCACGTTATGACCTTGCCTCGACTGATCTAGAACATCCACCAACTAGTTGTGTCCACACCACGAGGATGATGCTGAGCAGTGCTATCCACAACCACAATTGATATCTTCGCCAAAGCATTACGAGGTACGATTTCGAAGTAGTGGTAGCCAAAAGTGTTCGGTGCTGCAAATTAATTTATGCTTGAGGTCAGATCGATTTAATTGTCAGGCAAGATATTTTCGGAATCACCACGACTCACTAGCAGGCCACACCCATATATATAACCATGGAGTTCCTGTCTACCATTCCAAGGGCTACTTTTCCAGGGCGAGGAGTACTTTCAAAGTCCATCGTCTATACAAACGTAGCCCTCCAAGGGCAAGATTGCCCTCGAAAATCAACATACCACCAACCAATCACAAGCGGTGTCTTCCTACTTTGGTCCAATAAAAACCCTGACCAACCGATTATGCAGACTCCCACTTATAGATACTATTCTTTGTGCACATTTCACGGTCTTGAAAGAGTCCGCTAAGTCTTTGGAAACAACCAGTAGCACTTTTATAACATCCCGTAGCCTTTTCAAAATATCCCGTGACATTTCAAAGCATTAGACGACAATTTCAAACACCGACGCTCATCAAGTCCCGATAATAATTCTTCGTGTATCGGCATAGTCCATCTCAGGTCAGGAACTTGGCATCGTCCTCCCCCATGCCTCCAAAGTTCTGGCACTGCGGTCCTCAGCAGCTAGCATTTGTAACGCCCACACTCCTAGATTGTAGGAGATCACTCCCTCATCTCCAAGTTGTTTGCCCTTGTCTCCTGCCTCCATGTCTTTCTCCAAATCCGCACTCCCGTAATCCCACGGTATGCTCTTGACTTGGATGCCAGCGTGAACGTGAGGTTCGTGTTCAGAGTAATCAGAGTGAATTTGAGCATCAGAGAAAGGCCCGGCATACTGCGAAGAAGATGCTCTATACCGATCACTTTGACTCTAGTCAGAAGTCTTGTTGGGGAATGGGTGCTAATAATGCTTCATTTGGGAACGAGTCTTTATCGGGGTCGTCGTTCTGTTGGGATCAACGTAACAACGGACAGCGAGCAACTCAACGGGTGTGATGATGTAGAAGTATGGCGTGTTGAGCGCGGCTGCATAACCGTTGCCTTGCTCGAGGATGGCTCGCTCGGACGTCTGGTCAGGACGCTCATGCTTGGTGTCTGGCTGTTCGGAGTAATCTGGATTCAGTAGTAGAAAGTTTTTTGTTCTCTTGCTCCCGAGGTCTGGTCCACTAGAGAGCATGTGTTTGTGTGGAAGTTGTCGATTAGGGGGAGTTTGAGGTGGGAGGTCAGGTTCAAGTTCAAGTTCCTCGTTGGAGTCATCAGAAGGAAGCAAGCTGTTTCCTGCATAGTCCCCTGTTGGACTCGGGAGGGGTGGTGGGGAGCTTGGGAGCTCTCGTAGATCATCGGAGCCTTCACTTGGAGAATTGAACAGGATTTCCAGGGTTTCCGTCGCGTACTTTGTGTCCCCAGGAAGCCAATTGGTAAATTTGGCGGAACCCGTTTGCGGCTCAGCTAGCCCGCCTCCCCAGTCTGGCTTTTGCTCTTTCAAGTAGTAGTACGAACCACGCAACCAGACCAGCTCCTTGGTCTTCAACAAATCGGCAGCAGCCTTGAGCGCATTGTTCACCAGCATGGCATTATATGCCAACAGTACTGACTCGAAACTTGACTCGGCGTCTAGATACAGTTGCGCGGCTGGGAGGACTGGAAATGGGGGAAGAGGCATAGTGTGATCAAGGATATGACCGAACCTGTTGTTGATGTATGTGAGGCTCAACGAGTCCCAGGGTCCCAGTCCGCATATGGCACAAATGGCAATGTTCCATTGGCAGGTCGCCGCTGGCTTTGTGGCGGCAGCCGTGCGCCACGCGCAGCTTGGATGCTAAGACTCGAATCTTCACTGGGTTGACGATCACTCTGATTGTCACTGGACCATTCATTCACGGAATCATCTGTATCCATAGTCCGGTCGATGCAGCGACCATGTTGCAGTGTGTGTGCAGGAAGGCGGCTGGGGTATGAGCAAATTGAGAGTTTTGTTGTAAAAGTTTAAGGACACCGTGTCATGATATCACGTGATCTTTCACCAAAAGCAGAATATCGTCAAATCAACAGCTCTAATGTTGAAATCATCGTCCGCGCTGCTTCTGTCCACTTGGCCAGGTACTGTAGTATTTCCCATGTTATAAAATATTCGCTAACTCTTTGTAGCCTCCTCATAGCACTGTCAGCGCGCCTCAGTTTCACGTCTACACAAAATCGAAATGGGTGATCCTATATTTGCAGACGTTTGGGACTCGTATATCGTGTTAGCATGTATGACATGCGAAGAAGTCGTTCTGCTTTCAAGAGAAGATGAAGACCGAGAAGCAGCCCGAAAACCGTTGGGGAAGGTCATCGACATTTTGCCATTAGAATTAATCGACGAAGATTACCAAGAGAATCGCGCAATAATCGTCAGCTTGTTCCTCCCTACGGTCTGCGCTTCATGCAGCAAGCATTCATCGTGGCAGACATTCTCAATAAGCAGGAGCTTTATCGAGACGTGGCAGCCATACCTAGCTTTGCGCGCATTTCTAGAAGGGGATCTTTCATTACTTGGCTCATTGATTAGCGTGGTGCATTGCGCAGACGTGAAAAATGCCGTCGGCTCGTCCTATAAGATGCAGAGTGTGAAGGTGAATCCTAGCGTAGGGGTTGCGGCGGAAAGAAAGCCATATCTTAAGGCTGGGTACTTTTAGTATTGGGGGCTTGAATGCCCAGTATGTCGGACAAGCGCGCAGTACTAGATCGCTTTTGTAGCAATTCAAAATGGTGACCTATTTCATGTCAAACATACCTAAAAGTCCAAGGTCTGCCATTTATGGCTCCTTGTCATCAGGTGACGTCAGCTTTAGTGGTCCGTGCGCTTAGAAATGTTTGAAAGAGGACAATCCCACAGGACACCGATTTTGCTCCTAGCTGTATCGAGGACGAGCTTGACTTGGTTGCCTTAGCCAAACAAAGCAACCACAGCTACTATACGTTTAATCATGCATATGCCGGTACTACCACGCTGACCATGAGCGCCTTGCTGCACCGAAATTACCGAGTATCCGAGAGCTGGCATACGTCTTTTCGGATCGATCACATTCTCCAAGGAAAGAGGCTATGGGGTGGTTCCGAGATACTGTCGCTGCGAATGCTTGATGCTTCCAAGCGTGGCCAAATGCGTCGGAAAGGTGCATATTCTAAAGTTGACCTGCTAGCGGTTACTCGAAGGCTGTACAATGCACCAGATTTGCAATTCCGGGTTCCAGGTCAGCGGAATGGAGTGCTTGCCATCATGGGACCTCAGCCAGCCGAGCAGGTAGTTCTGGTAATAGGAACCGGCTGTGGTAAGACTTTGGTCGGTATGATCGGGGCTGCAATTGCAAATGCTGGGACCACCATCCTGGTTCTTCCTATAGTTGCTCTGCGGGGTGATATACTTAGACGCTTTCACCAGGTAGGCATCTAGCCACTAGTCTGGTCTATAGATTGTAAACAGTTAGCTTCGTTAGTTATTGTGTCAGCCGAAGCTGCGTGTACTCAAGGCTTTCTCCAATACTATTATATTAAGGTCAGCAAATAGCGACTCGCACGCATTGTGGTTATTGAAGGTCATCTCACCATTACGGCCAGTGACTACTAGCCCTGTATAGCGCAACTAGGTTGGTATATGAGGCAAGTCAGGACGTAAATAGTCTGGCTAACAGCAACACTTCCTCCTGTGATGCAAGAGGAGTTTATCGAGAATAACAAGCTGGTCAGGCCAATGCTTATCCGAGAACCGACCAACCGGCCGAATATCAAGTATACGGTCAAGTTCGAGACTGGACCGGGGTCCTTGATTGAGAAAGCCGCCAACTTGGTGCAGACATATTAGCCCCATAAGGAGATCTTTGACCATGCCCGGGACAAGATCATCGTCTACTGCCGAACGCGGGAGGAAGTAGCCCAGCTTGCAGATATTCTCCAGTGCACTTCGTACACAGCAAGGTCGGGAACCGAGGAGGAGAAAGCTGCCATTATCACCGGGTGGCTTGGAAATAGAGATCAGCCGGTGATTGTAGCCACATCTGCTCTTGGGATTGGATTTGACTATTCCTTCATCCGCTGGGTGATCCACGTGGATGGCCCCATAAGCTAACTGATTTCTCTCAAGAGTCTGGGAGAGCTGGGCGGGATGGCAGCAATGCTTCTTCTATTATTCTCTTGCATGCCGGGTCCTCTCATCTGACGCTCGAAGTTTCCTCTCTGCGAGAAAATACACTCCAAACCTCTCTACCCTTATTTACATCCAACGGCTCCGCTTCCTCGAATATGCCTTACCGCTCGGTCCCTATCCTTACCTTAATATTCTACGACGGTCGCGCTTCCAGCAACATCAGCATTTCGACGTCATACGGCAGAGGTAGACAGCAGAAGCCAGGTTCTCTTACATCCCCATATCTTTGGGCCATATTAGAGTGATTGGTGTGGCAGCATGCATACCTCAAATTGGCGACAATTTGCTGCGTCGATCAGCAAGGAAAAGTTCTCTGCCTCTATGCTATCGCGAAAAAGGTTGCCAACCCCACACGGAGTTCCGTCAGAAATCTTGAACCCCTTCCTCTCATGCCTATAACCCGAGAACTCCAATCTGAAGCGCAGCTGGGTAGGACAGCGTCACTCCACGGGACAGAGTGTATTCAAGCGACATGCGATGCCGCACTTGCTCTGGCAGAGCTTGGGTGAGAGAGGCAGCTAGAGTCACCAGGTTTTTCTACTACATAACCCACGCGATTTCTGCACGGGCCCCAATCTCTGGGTTATGTCATAACCGACGCCAAGACAGCCAACCTTTATTCCAGTAAGAGTATTAAGGGCTACTAAGTTCACTCCCAGGAACGCTATATCACACTTCGTCGTAGCTTGTGTCTCACGTGAGTGGTAAGTACCATGTTAGAACATTCTACGGCAGGTGCAGCACTGGATCGCTACTCGTATACTGAAGTTCATCTCCATCGCGACGGCAACACAATATGGACAGAGCCAGTTGCATCCTGGCACGAGGCATGCCTCTTGGTGCTGTATAGAAATCTTCACGCTTTGGGAGGCGAAGCGTTGGACCAAGAAAGTGCACATTCGAAGCCTGTAGTCAAGGCTACATGGTGGCGACCAAGGTTTGCCAGCATCCCGATTGGCGCACTAACTAGAAGAACTGTGGCTGAGATCGGAGGCATACTCCGGCTTCACTCCCCAAATGAGGGGTATTTTCGAGATCGACCGCACTGATAATCCCATGGGCTAATGATAGCACGGTGTTCGACGGCTAAAATTACGAGGACTGTCACAATAGATTGAAGCACGGAGTATGATTGGCGTTTGACACTCAGAACGAGACGGCAAGTGTACTCGGTCTGGCACAGTGCATGTGGCAATATTGAAGGAGTGACATGTCACTTACCCCGCAGTAAAACCTCTGGCACGGCCATATGTAAAGCCTACATCCCGCAGATTAGCTTCCATCAAATTCTTCCAAGACAGAGAGAACGACAACTTGCACTGTACACATCATATCTAAAACAAATTTGCAGTTCACTGCTCGACAAGAACTCCAAGCCTCTCCCAACTTCAAGATAAGCTCCTTTCGAAGATCTTCCGGACTTACGAACCAGAGTCTACCCTCTCTCGAGTACTGTAAGTCTGAAATCCCTGTAAAAGCGTCTAACTGAAACAAGAAGCAGGAAATATTTTGCTATGGCTAAGAACGATGATGGGAATGGCCTTGTGAACGAGTTGCAATGCTGCACTTGCAAGGCCGACGTCAATTCTGTGCACGCAGATTGCGGTGCGTGCTATTCATGCTGCAACTGCTCGAAGAAGAATGAAAAGAAATAGTCTCAATGTGATGAAGGAGGGATTCGGATTAGGTGGTGATTCCGGAATTGTATCTAGTCAGCTACGTAAAGGTTATGTCGCAACGTACGAGGTCGAGTTCTAGGAGACTTTCAGAGTTAATGAAAGCTATAATTTCTATTTTTGCTCCTCGTCTCTAAAGCAATTTAAAAGTCCCCTTAATTGAAATGTTGACTATGTTACGTCTTATCGATGACCTCGGAGTAGATTGTGTAGATTGTAAAGGAGTTGAAGAACAGATTAAGCACCGGCATAACACCTTGTCACTGTTCAGAGACAGCTTCTGTGGCAATTCTCAAGTGCAATCTTAACCTGTGCAAGGTGCTGCCTTTCAGCTGGACGTCGTCAGAAGAGACCGGAAAATCGTGGGTTTGATATTCTTGCCACATCTGCTGGGTCCGAGGAGAATCTGCGTCTGCCCACGGTTTCCTAGCCGCACGAGATCAGAGTTGCTCGAAGATAGGCAGAAAGTGGATCTTACTCGTGGTCATTGAACGCTCCAAATCCATCACTGATCACAAGAGCAGGACGTGCAGTATCAGCAAGGATCTGCTTGACTGGCGCGCTAGCAAAAGGAGAAAAGACGATAGACTCCCCATCAATCTCTGAGAAACCTCCAGCCCCAAACTGTCCAACAATCTCAAACCCATGCTCCTCCAAGATTTTCTGCGATTGTACCGTATAATCGGGATCCTGGGCCAGCAATCGAATTGTGTTCCTACTTGACTTGCGGCAAACATCCGCCAATGTCATCGCAATTGAGTGTTGTACTATTCTGAGATCTTGCTCGCTCATCTTTGTCTCCGACTCCTGCCCTTTGATTCGTTATTTCTCATCATCCACTCCGGACGTTTGCGGCACATGTCACCGATCCCAAAACAAACTATTTTGGTCACCTTCCTCGCGCCGAGATGCGTTTCAATGTGTGTTTCCAGCACTTTGCAGCTCACACTGTTGTCCCAAGACAGCTTGACCTTTTCAAAATCCAAGTAGGGGAGATTTGTGAACCCTCGGAAGTTCAATAGTGTATGATTCCTCCATTTTGGCAGATACGAGCAGTGATATGTCTCGGGGGGTCCTTTGGCTGTTCTTTAACAAGTCGCCAGTAATCTCGAAATTCCACGTAGGGAATCCTATTGATATTTAGGATTAGCTTGTGCAAAAAGAGTGCATTGCTACTGACCAGATTGGGGTCCCAATACCGAAATTAGGATTTCGTATATAGGCCAGGCTACCATCGATACGACGAACCGTGAAGATCTCAAGAGTGGTGGAACGAGCGAGTTGACTTTCGATATCTCTAAGATCTCGCTTCTCCCACAGCTTCATCCCGGAGTTATACAGATCTGCTGCACGCTGGCTGCTGCTTTTCCATTCTGAGCAGCCATAATCCAGCGGGGTGTCACACAGCTCAGGGTTTCCGTCCCATGGTAGTTCTGGAACCTCATTGCTCACTGTCATTTTGTCGAGGAGAGCGGAAATGCCACAGTGAATGCTGAGATCAAGAACAGTTACGAGATGCCGATGCGATCTGTACACAGTATTCAAGTTGACAAGAGGGTCGACACATCAAGAAATGCCTATTATCAGCATCCGGATTAGCATGCTCCATAAAGCTGTGACAGTAGAGTTTAGGGTTCTGCAGATGAAATGTAATGAGATCTTACTTAAAATATCTGTGGGAACAAGCATTGCGTTATGTGCCGCTGACCTGATAATGTTATTAACAGCGGTGGGTCTCTATGTTCAAGAGCTGCAAGATTTTGATGCTTATTATGTAAGCGAAATGGGTCTCTATGGCGTGACGATGAAGGAAACCAGACTCTCTATCGATCAAGGTTCTCAGCGATGCCAAGGGCTTTACCATTTCTAGAAAGTGCTAAGCCAAATACAGATTAGGTGCATAAGACTAATCCTAATAAATCAACTACCCCCCGTGACGAGACAAATCGTAGGTGCTTCGAGTTCAAACGACATAAAATCTATGAACGCTTCCAAATTTCTATCCATTTTAATTTCAAATTACATTGTATACCTCCCCTAAACACTCCTGGCCTATCAGTTCGAAAATTATTATCGCGTTGTCGCCGCTCTTCAAGTTTACAGAGAGTCTCTTTTTACACTGTAAGAAGACCCCTTGATGTGCAACACCACCATTGAGTTCTTTTCAACTTTCAAACACATTAATAATTCATTGAATATGGACATCCAGGTTCGATTGAAATGCTGAAATGGGAATGCGACGATTATGGCGGCTGGGGTATTGTCTATCATACGGCGTCGCCACTCAGGATAATACCTCCTCTAATTAAGCGATCAAGGATCCTGGTCAGTGGCGGTGTAGTATCAGTAATTTTAGTAAGATTTTATCAAACTTGTGTGTCTGTTTATGGATTACGGCGGTTTCTGGCTTATTAAGCTTTCAAGATCCGCCGCTAAGATACTAACGACTTATCTCAGGAATCAGACTCTCTCCGATTGAGCTTTCAGCCCAGGGGCTCTAAGCTTAATATAATTAGGTGCATAAGGAGCCCAGTTAAGCCAAGAAGTCCCCATATTAAACAAAACGAGAGGCTTTGCAATGATAGGGTGTCTCGGTACGCAGGGAGAGACCTAAACTCTTTTGACCGAATCTGAGCGCACAGACACTGGAAATCACGTGATACATATGATGACTATCGTTTGAATTCTGCCACTGCGAAGTTGGCGGGTCCTGTGCGCAAAATTCAGCTTAGTAACAATGGTGACAGCTGGTGCTAGCTTCAACCTGGTTGGGAAATCACCATTTTCCGAATTATCAGAGAAACCAGCTGTTGCTCACCACACCATATCTAAGACTCAGAGCCCCATCTTATAGTCAATCTGGACATCCTTCTTACTCATCCTTAAGACGGCATGATGGACAGCGTCGTCAGCTCCTCCCATTCCGATGTCGGCATCGCCATTATTATCACCTCCATCTTCCTAATCTCGTTTTGGAGGTACACACTTGGACAGTCACGAGGAAAGAGGAGTTCCCAAGCCAATTTGAAGGATGATTCTGGCCAAACAGCACTTTCGATCGCGGCTGAGCATGGAAACAAAGACAAAGTGAAGCTACTTCTGGAGATAGGTTACGTGGACGTAAATTCAAAAGATTTGCAAGGCTGGACTCCGCTTTCATACGCGGCTTCTGACGGCCACGAAGACGTGGTCAAGCTTCTTCTGGATCGACAAGGTGTGCAGGCGAACTCGAGAGATTTTTACGGTTACACCCCACTATCGCGTGCGGCTATAGGTGGTCATAATCAGATAGTGAAGCTATTTCTCGACCACCATGGCGTAACAGCAGACTCGAAAGATATTTTTGGGCGATCACCACTATCTCACGCAGTCAAATCTTGTGATGAGTTTGCTATAAGGCTTTTGATGGGACGTGAAGATGTAGATGCAGATTCGCATGACAATAATGGGTGTACACCGCTTGGGCACGCAGGTCGCTTTTGACGTGGAGCGATAGTGGGCTCTCTTCCGGAATGGATGCTCGAAGGATGACTTCGCTCGGATACCGTCGGAGCATACAACCGAAAGACGTACATATGACAGGGTGAAGGCCTTTATAAATGCCTCTGTTAGTTCAGATATTCTTGAAGAACACATGGATGGCAGGGTACATAGATAGTGTTTAGGTGGTCCGATATGTCTGCATAGCAAGACAGGAGGATCTATCACTTGCATAGGAGAATCGCTTATCGGCGCCTGGAGGTGGTACACTCACCTGCCGTACACCGGGTTGAATAGCTCGTAGGTAGATGTTAAAACTTGATCTCTATCCCTGAGCGCTGTCTTGGATACCGAGCGCTTGTTCCATAGACGTGGTGCTACAGAGCATTTTCAACGAGCTGTCGACAGGCATTAGGAATATGCTAACATCAGTCGCTCCTCCCCTAGCCTTCTCTCTCCACTCGTGAATCAGGTTTAAAACCTGATCAGTACTTCTAGCCCGAGCAATGTCCTGGCTATTGCATGAGAGCTTTCCTCGCCACTGCGAGCATGGTTGGACACAGGCCAGATAGATGGCAAATACATGTCCTACCTGCTTATGAGCTTCCGTGCAGTGATCGTCTTTTGGCATGATAAGTATGGACGATATTTTTGTAATCACTTGACTTGAAACCTAACACAAGAGCCGCCGCTATTTAGGGTTAACGGAATGTATCACATATGGGTCATGCTGTGAAAGCGAAAGGTTCTTTAACGCACGGTGCTAAATAAATATCATCTTCCACCTCTAGTTACTATTGACCTAAGGTTCAGTATCTAGAGTAAATCATGTTGGGACTCTGCGGTGTTCTATGATCTTGCCGACAACTACTGTACATCTTTACCTATATGACTGATGTCTTGCGAGAAGTCATTCCCATCTCTGATTTCCCACAGAATTAACGCAACTAACGCCTTATCTGCGCAAAACTCCCTTGGCAATAATAAAGGATGCGATCCGTTCCCTCTCCCTACTCTAGCTCCTTTATATGATTTAGAAAACTCCTCGACACCTTCAGCAACCTCTTCCTCCTAGGCCGATACACAGCCACGAGTGCCCTTTCCGTGAGTGCAAATCCGTACTGGGATGCGTTCTGCGTCATATAAAAGTTCACTTGCGAGAGCACCTGGCGGAAGTCGGCGACCCGGGAGTCGACGTGCTTCACATATTGTCGGCTTATTGGACGAGGTCGCACGAAGCCGTCTAAGTACATTTATTCCTGCTTTTGTACATGTGTAATGTAAATATATGTACTGTATTGAGAACCGAACTCTTTAAATATTCCTCCGAAATCTAAGCATTCTAGGAGTTCCCATATCTTCTATTATCTTTTCATCCAAATACAAGGTAATTTATTCCCAGACGAGTACTACTTGAAGCTAGCACTTTGTTCTAATCAATTCACTTACATTCCAATTTGCCCTTGTCAGTGAAGATATACTCACTGAACCTCGATTCACCCCCATTTTCATCCCTATGCACTCACCTACGGCTACTTAGAGTTCATCTGTATATCTATCACTGCTTCTAAATAGCACAGTTTCAAAAGACGTGAATGATGGGGTTTTAAGATATACTGATCCACCTGCTTGCGAAGCTCAAGCTGAACCTGATGTTGCCTGCGTAAATGGTAGGACACGGCTGCTGGACGCACTGCGTAGCCAGATTTCTCATTCGAACAAAGAAACACACCATAACGCTCGTTCACCGCAATCAAATGGCTCAATGTTTGAGGAATGGGATTTATTTGGATGGACTGTTCATATGTTATGCTTGTTATATGACTATTGATGGGTTTGATAGGGGTATTTGGGACTCAATTCCGTAGATCTGCACTCAAGGACATCACAAACACCGTACCGTACAAATAAACGGAATTGACGGTCAGTTCTACGACTTTAAGAGAGATAGTGTTAGGTTCTAGGTTAATATCCTGATAGTACTGATGTCACATATACTGGGGCCAACTCATGTGCGACTCTCAGCCGACACAACCCTATCTAATCAAATTGACTAAATCAAGAAAGCTACGAGAAGGGGTCAACTAGGAGCGTGACCGATTAATACGAAAGACTTTCAGAAGAGGCAATTACTGTATTACCAAGGAGACAGGACAGTAATTTTTCAATTTAAAGGGTAACTTAGAATCTTTAATGAACAAGCATCGGAGCATAGTACACGGATTAAATGCATTCAAAACTCACACGTTTATGGGAGCTTCACAAAATGATGTAAATCGAGGCACTTGAATCTATCAGTAGAAATATCTAGCTAAGTTGAGCAGACGTCTGCTCAAA
This sequence comes from Tetracladium setigerum, assembly GCA_031472005.1. Taxonomy (NCBI): domain Eukaryota; kingdom Fungi; phylum Ascomycota; class Leotiomycetes; order Helotiales; genus Tetracladium; species Tetracladium setigerum. The sequence continues at coordinate 723,837 of PZJY01000004.1, read as the reverse complement.
TTTGATTCAAGAATTGCCAGCCATAAAATATGAGAAAGAGGGACGCAGTAGATAGATATACGCAAATAGCGAATATTGCTGGAAACCTTGTAGCCGTAAGCCCATAACCATACCCATGGACAACAACACGCATTTTAAATTCGGTCTTTGTTTGATTATAATTTTCTGCAAGGTCATAGGCATTGCCAGCATTACCATAGGCACCTCTCTTAGGTAGCATCTCGCCCATCCACCCATCTGTGCCAAGGCCTTTCAGTTCACCCTGTAGGGTTGCACTACTTGCTGTTCGGGAAACCCCCTCGACTAGCATCATTGCCAGAACCGCTTCGATCGCATTCAGCGGATCAAGAGTTTCCGAGATGGCCTCGTCGAACGCAAGATGACTACAGAGTGTCGCGAAAACAGACATTTGTTTGCTTGGCATCAGATCAATGTCTTGGGCCCATGCTGTACTAAGCTTGATAGGCTTCCATGCTAGCTGTCCATCTGACTTAATCTTCAGTCTGCCGGAGGTAGACCAATCTAGGGGAGAACCCGACACAAACATGGGTCCGTTTGAATATGCCACTACAGCCTTGGCATTGGCCCAACGTGCATCGATAGTGCAAGCAAGAACCGATTCAACATTTTCTATCTCATCCGTTGTAGGTAGAGAAACTATGGCACCAATAGATGTAGTGCCGAACTGATCTTCCGGAAGATCAATCCAGTCTACTTTTGGACTGATGTGTTGTTGTTAAAAAGACTGGGCGTCGGAATCTCGATATCTACCAACGGAAAGTATTGATAACCCCGATCGATTCGTGGGAAGCGGAGTATAGTACCGAGTTTGTTTGGATTACATCTCGAAAATACGACTGGCTGGAACGCAGCTATCTCATACTTGATGTCATCATAGTAACAGAAGTTGAAATTGCTGACAACACAATTGTGGGTGTTTGCCTCAGCCCAGTGCGTGGAAAGCTCGGCGAGAGCAGTGGATATCTGAGCTGAAGGTGTTGTTGCACCGGTGAGAGGTGGTTGATAGTTGAAGGGCCCTCTGTAGCGCACGTCGAGTTTTCTCACTGCACCCCGTCCTAGAATACCTACTTGCTCCGGCATGACATTTCGAGGATTCTTGACATGAGGCCAATAAGAGAGTAGTTGCCCTATTGGTATGATGTTCAGTGGAACACATGAGGAATCATTGCTGAAGTTACAAGCCTTGTCTGGCGCCATCTCTGACCTCAAATGCGAGGGCCACATATCATCTAGGGTCGAATTTAGCCAGAAATTTGTTCCACCGGCTTCCCAGCCGCGGAAGTCTGGAACGACCACCTTAGTCGGATTTGCTAGCAGCAAGAGAGTGATAAATGCGAACAGAGAGATCGTCCATACATGGCGATATGGAGTGGATATGACGGAACCCGCTAGTGGGATTGATGTTTGCTTATCAACGGAATCCAGACTATTGGAAGCTATAGAGACTATTCGAGTAAATTCATTTTTGCGAATGTGGGTATACATATGCCAATAAGATGTTATGGCTAACCAAGTGAAAGCTACAGTGGCAATGTGAAGGCCAAATAGTTTCCAGTTGTCATCTCCTGAACGGCCAGAGAGCTCTCCGCCAATATAGAAGCCATTGAGATTGAGGACTATCAGCAATACGGTTGTCAAAATTGGGACGATAAAGCAACAAATACATTTAACGAGTAGGAGAGGAGTAATCTTCATGCTGCCGAGGAATGGTGGGCATTGGGTGATATATGTGAATTTCGTGTCGATGTGGCGTGATACAAGGTTCAACCGAGCAAAAGTATTTGGATCATATTAACCCCATCCAGAGGGTGAGGACCTGATTTATATAAGACTCCGGCTTATATCCTTTTAACTCTTAGCTCGTTCCGGTCACAGGAATCAACCAGCCTATGTACATAACATCTTACGTCAGGTTTACAGAACGTGTCTGTCATGCAGGCGTTATCGAAAAATTTAGACGAAAGCACATGATCCTCTCAAAGCCATACCCAGACCGAGGTCCATTGAATACCTCAAAGAAAGCTTCCTATGGGTGCATATGATGAAATCGTCAGCATGTAACATAGGGCCGAGTCATGAAACTGTGGCCATTGATGACAATGACGATATAGTGGAATTCTGACAGTTAGCGGTGGATTAGTATTTCTGCTAAGATTTATATATCTGTAGTATTTAATCTAAAATATGAAAGAAAATGAATAATCTGGAGAATTAATATTAGCGTAGATAACTTATTGTATTATTTTGTTAATACTGCTACTTTAGGACTTAGAAAGCTGGGTTAAGGGTGAAAGACAAGGCGGGACAATACTATAAAGCACAAATAGATACAAGTTACTGAGAGAATAAAATAAAGGAAAATAAGTGTGCTTAAACTCACCAAGAAAAAAGCCGCAGATTATAGAAATATTCTGACACGATAACGTAGCCGAACCTGTTAGCATTTTACTGTTTTGATAATTGAAGTCAACAGCAGTACAGTACATTAACCGCAGGGAAATCCTGCAAGATTCTGATATGAATACAAGCTTCAGGCAAAGTTCGACCAAAATCTTTCCAGGCTGACATCCAAATTAAGCTGACAAGCATTCCTAAACTTAAGAAGCTTGATGATCTGGTCAGCCATGCTAACTTGCCCGAACACGCACGAGGAAGCGAGGAATCTTCGAATCTAAATTACATCTTCTCTGCCAACTATCACTGTACTATACCATGGTAACCTTCTACTGCGCGATTGCGCTCTCACATAGTGACCTTACCTCCGAGTTAATATTCATACTTTCACCAATTTCACCATTTTTTTTTAAAACAACGTAAGTGAATGACTGTTCCCTTGACTGACAGAATATGCTAGTAGCCTCTGTATACTATACTATGTCGATTTAATCTAGAGTGCAACTTCACTTTATACCAGAAACCAGTAAAGTACAGTGAGCCTCGTAACCAGCTTCCTCTTTGTGAACTCTTGCATTCAATTAAGCCGTGGCACTAGATCAATTATGGTTAGTTGTTTTTTGGTCATCATATTTTGGCGTGTGGAAGACCTGGCTGCTTTACTGAACCGCAAACAGGTCATCACATCACATGATCATCCACGACCAAAGGACACAATTGCGAAAGGTCATTATCGAATCAAAGATTTAATTGGAAGAAAGGTCATCATCGAGTCTCAAAGGCGGTGCTTGTTTGCCTCAGGCTGCAATACGAGAACAACAAACATCTGACCAGAATGGCTTTAGAGCTGATTTTGTCGTGAATCAAGAGAGTTTACAAAGAGGAAGCCGATATCGAAGCTTGCTGCACATGAGAAACTATCAAGGAAAAGCTAAGGAAGATACAGATGTATGGACATGATAGGTAGGAAGTGACGAGTTGGCGAGAGAGTAGAGAGTCAAGGCGTACTGTTAATAATCGGACAGAAGCAAATAGTTCCCTGACACTCTCTTCTTACCATCCTCTTTGTTCCTACGCACTTTACTAGCTTTTTGATACTAAGACCAGCCTAACTTTAACTTGATAACTAATGTTTACACTAAAGACTATTCACAACTTTAGTAAGGATTTCCGAAATTTCGCATTAAGAATATCGAATATTAGATTTAAATTAAGGACGATTTCGTAATTATCCCAGATTATATTTACGCGACTTTTAAGATATGGGCAGTTTTGAGGTCTAACTCTAAACTTGCTAGAGTTTGCAGAATCTTGCTTTTTAAATGTTAAACATTTTTTGATTCCCTAAATAAGGGCGATACGCTCAGCCCAAATATTCTGTTGGCTCTTAAAGCAAGATATAATACTAGAAATTTCCACTTCCTATTTATTCCTTGCTCCATAGTACAAAGTAGTACTGTATTTATATAGTATCTTTACAATCTAAAGTGATTAATCTCCTGTTAACGGCGACGTATCTAATGTCACCTTGGCCAATCGAGTAATACTGTAATGTGTAACTTAGGCCATGAGAGGAAGATTTTCGAATTTTTATTTTGAACGACAAGATCGAGGCGCCACACTACCTGAAAGGCTCCAGTAGAGCGAAGATCATCATGTCACCTTTAAGCCCCATTAAACCTCTACCTACTAGCAAGGTGAGGTCATCAATTCACGCTGATATCAAAACAATCCATATCTTCTATCCTTTACCAGCAGGGTAAGTTCATCATATTTGCACAAAGAATCGAACCTCAATCAGGGTCATCGAGGAACTAGCTGGAATCTACTGACTGGATCATATTTGTGACTCTTCCTTTACGCAGCTGTAATTTCCAAATAATAGTGTAATTAAAGACAGAAGACGCTTCGTTGTCACTTGACTGTGAAAGCAGCTGTCTATCTTCTTCCCGGAGCTCACTAGCAGTCGAGTGGTGATTAGGGTGCTAATATCATAGTCGTAGGTATCGAATTCATGCTCGTCAAGAAAGGGCATTCCATAATCCGTACTCTGCATAGTGCATCATGAGGCGACTAATTGCTGGATAGGAAGGGAAGAGAAAGAGAGTAAGCAAGGCAAGTAGGCTCACAGAGCTGACGACACAGTGTTCCTTCTATGTCATATTCACCCCCTCAAATTCATCACTTTCGTCACCAACTCACTAATTCACTCACTAACGTCCCTCCCTGCGTAGCGAGACGCACTGTGTGCCGAGACAGACCAATCAAATCGCGAGGATTTTGATTTTTTCCTCGTAATACCTCTCTAAAACTAACCACAATATAAATTATTTATAGTCGAAGTTAGTCATGTGTTCTTTACACTGCTTCTTTTAATATAGCGATATATTAATCTCGATATTCATTCAATTTCATTGGCCTGTCTCGGCACACAGTGCGTCTCGCTACGCAGGGAGGCACGTTACTACTGAATTCATCATTTAATTCAGCCATACAGTCACTTAATCACGTTATGGTCTACTCCTAACTTTCTTCCAGGAGTCACATCACGTGCCTCGGCCGCCTTCCCGGGCTAGTGCATCTACAACAACACTGCTCGACGTCACCTCCCCAGAGTTTATGATGGCGGTGTAATTGGAGATAGTGTATCGACTAAGTTCACCCGGCTTGTGTTGAAGTTATACATACCAGGGCTTCGGTTTGTGTATGCTTTCCATGGAAGCTGTATTGTAGTAGAAATTAATGTTCAGGAGATTGTATTTGATTAATGTTATTTGAATAAATTGCCAAAGTACAGTATCAACCTCATATTTAACTTAGTCTTGTTCTTTTGGTTCTTGATTGTAGCGCTGGTATCGTCACTGCCATTGTCATCTCCATTCACATTTTTATTATTGACGTCAACTGCCGATTGGGTCACGTCTGCATCTACTCCTCAATACTGTGCCCTCTTTTCTGTAAACCAAGTCTATAGCTGTACAGCTCGGAATACTTGCTTGTTTGACAGTCGTTTTCTATTATATTCAATACTCATATGCTTCCATATCTTACCAGGGCTGGTTGATTCGTACGTGCAGTTCTAATACTGAGAGCCGTGAATAATTGGAAGCACCGGCTGCGGCAGAGAACGGTCTGGTGACAGTGGCACGTTGCGGAAATCATACGGTCACTGTCATTGCTTCAAATACTCTGCAAGCTACTTTCGATGTTCGAGTTTGACTGTAAGTTATATCTTCTGAATAAGTAAGTTAAATGTCAACATTGCCCGGATTGATCGCCTTCGGCAGCATGACAGATAATAATACGAAAGTCGGGTAACTTATTATCATCAACCACGGCTTCACGTCTTTGAGCAGTGACAGTGGCAATTTTAAAGACTGAAATAATATATAGATAATTGAATCGCTGGAAATATGGAAATGGATAGTAATCCTATTCACTCGACTACTGAACAGACTCGAGCTCAAGTACACGAGCGTGCCACTGTCACTTGCTTCAAGCGAACCTCACCAAACTAGTCCGACTAGTAGGCAAGTCGAGACGAAATACAGTTAGGACTTACCCCTGACAGCTTTTGGGACTTACCTAAGTCCTATGCAAAATCCTGGCAGGAATAGTAGATAGAGGTAGGGTGGGGGAAACATTACAAATATTCAACTTAATGAGAGTTTGCTTTCTAGAGCTGCAGGAGAGGTGGCGGTGGAAGCTGGGTTTCTCTTAGGCGTTACTGACGGTTCTCTATGCAGGTGAAGGAATTTGTGCTATCGATGGCTGACGTGCCTAAATACTTCGAGGGAGTCAGTCGTTAAGCGTTTTAGCACATCGTTCATGACGCCGTAATTCGCTGCTACTGTCCGTCCAATATAACAGGCAGTCGGGTCATCATAGCATTCGGCGCCGTCATCGTTGCAATCTTCAAAGTCAGCTTTTATTGAGCCCTGTGTACAAGCATGCTTTTTTTAGTAGCAATTGCAATATGCCGCCAGTCCTGGATTGTACAGTAATCCTACGGTCAATGTAGTGATGGTTCTTTTGCGCCATGGCCCGTGACATCCGACTGCTCTCCCACGGCCCAGCCTTACTATGCTAAATGAGGTTGCTTGGGGCTCATCTTGTCGTATAATGCCCAGGCCAGGCGGCTTACTAGCTATGCGATATCCAAAAATAGATTTCAATGTTATGAATAGATCCAATAGGTCTTTGCTAGTGTATACTTATTTTGTTCATAATACTGTACTTAGGCTCTTGTTCTCCTAGACACAATTTTGATATCTACCGCCGCTTTGTCAAGATGGAAGATCAAGGGGACTATGATAAAAAGCTTGACACCCTGACTCATCTCATCAAGAACAAACGGAGAATAGTGGCCATTATCGGAGCTGGAGTTTCTACCGCTGCTGGGGTAAGGAGGGATAAACCTGGAACTTGAACAAATGAATATCTCTAACCAGTGAAAAGTACCGGATTTTAGTTCGAACACAGATCGCTTCAAAGAAATAATAAAGCGACACGAGTTAAAATACTCGGTGAAGGATTTATTCGACAAGGCTATGCTCAACACTGAACAATCTGTCAACGCTTTTAAGGATGTCATATGCGATCTACACAAAGCCACGGAATCAGCACAACCAACACGTTTTCATCACCTCTTGGCCACTCTCGCAGAACAAAAACAGCTTCTCCGTTTGTACACGCAAAATATTGACGATCTAGATACGAGATTGGCTCCTTTGACAACTGAGACTCCACTTGAGGGGAAAAATAACAACTGGCCACAAACAATTCAACTTCATGGTAGCGTCAGCAAAATGATATGTCCGACCTGTCACGAACATGTAGGCTTTGAACCAAAGTTGTTCTCGAGTACAATAAGAAGAAGCGACCGGCTTGCGGGAAATTTCCGGCCGACTATAACTCTTTATCAAGATAGCTTTGAGGAGGCAACAGACGGTCAAAAGATTCAACAGGTGATAAACACAGATCTCAAACGTAAGCCAGACTTACTCATAGTAGCTGGGACGTCCCTTAAGATCAAAGCAGTCAAGAAAATGGTGGAACTTTTTAGCGCAGCTGTCCACGATGACCCCTCGGGATCTACAGTTTGGATAAATATGAGAGATGAGCCACAAAGTAACCAATATCCATGGGACTTGAAAATATATTCAAATTGCGAAAGATTAGCCAAAGATATTGGCCTTCCATGTTGGGATGAAACTGTGAGTGTCCATTCCAAATATCCTGGGCAACCCTAATCTTCTAGAGCACTCATTGTTTAGGGTTGCTAGATCAGTTTTTCCACAAAGTAACGGCCGAGATAGGGATATCGGAGAGTAGAACAAAGGTAGCACACCCATTTTTGAACGCCCATACTAATTATTTATAGCTTGAACAACTGCTTCACTCCTTTGCAAAGGACAATTCTGATCTAGCTCGAATATTCGCTCAGAAAATTTTTGATGGACTAGAGGGTGGTTCTAATGTTGACTTACCTCGTCCTAGTTCGACTAGAGCCGCAAGAGATCGACAAGCCCCTACAGGTAATACGAATCTTGGTCGAGGTCAAGACACCCATCGACCTAACACAGATCTGCTTTATCAAGAGATATTTGAAGCTATAGAATTCTTTTGTAATAATGGCCAAAGGAGCTATGAATCCACGAAGGATACCTGTCTTGGAATTTATCTATCGGCTAGGCAGGAACAGATTCGAGCTGCATCCATATCTTCACGTAACTACGCGAATGGGGAAGAGTGGCTTGATTTTCTCTTACAAAGCGAGCGTTCAAGGAGGGAAAAAACCATATTGACACTATTTGGATATATAGGAGTCTGGAAATTGATTGACAAGCAAGCATCGATTCTCCAGGAAGCAGACCATACCATTACTGAAAAGGCTGCCCGCTCTAAGATAATGGACAAAACATTCGACCAATATCAAGAGCGGATGGGAGCCGTCAGTCAAACAGCAAAAACAATGCACAGAACTCGACTGACAGCAAAAATTTCGAGAGGTCGTAAGTTAGGTCAAATTCTAGACCGCATGGGCTGGGGATTTCTCTTTCATCCCAATATCTGGTACGATCTCCCCCCCCATTCTGTATTGGCAGAGTCTGACGTTTAGTAGGCAGTGCATCAATGCAAGCAAAGAAAAGCTCGAGATTTCATTGAAAGAAGTTCAGAGTGATAGCAGTCGAATGAAACTTTACAGAATCTTAGGACAGCATCTTCACCAGTGGTTAACTACAGAGAACTATGAAGCAGGGCAAATACTAGAACCATTCCAGAATGCAAAGTTAATTACTACAGAAGAATACAGGAAGTTGAAATTGCAGCTTTGTTTGGAAGTATGACCCCTTCCAACAATAAGGCACAAGAAAAATTCGTCTAACTTACCAAGGACCAGCCAAATACTTCAATCACGCCTTTCCTGAACAGCCGAAACTTCACTATCCACGACCTATTTCAATACGACAATGTCCTCGTCGACCTAATAGTAGAGAGAGTAAGTTACCATCTGGGATGCAATTATATATGACTAATACATTTCCAGCCCTACTTTTGGACAGAAATTCGTAAATTTGGAGTGTATACCAAACCAACCCCCGGAACCAATAAGGAGCTCCTTTTGGAGAAAATCCGGAACTACATACATAGTAGTGACGAGATTGCCTTAAGAACTTTCATTTCTTCAATCCCAGAACTTGAAACAATTAGTCAAGGCATCAACAAGGCTGACGCTCGATGGCATGAACAACTAGTTCAAACTTATCTAGACGTGTGGAAGACTGATTGCCCCTTCGATATATCTACAACTGATATATTCACCGGAAAGCCTGAAGCAGCAATAACTGCACGTCAAGTAATAAAGAAAGGTCACAAGGTCAAATACTTGATTGGAGTAATGCGCACAATAGGACGGCAGGAAAGGGAGGAAGCAGAGTCGATTGGAGCGGACTTCAGCATTATCCGCCTCAAAGGTGCAAAGAAGGATCGAGTACTCGTAGGGCCAATAAGGTTTGTAAACCATAGCTGCAACGCAAACGCGATGTTTGCACATCATTCAGAGAAAACTACTGAGATTAGGGCTGTAAAAGATATTGAAGTGGGAGACGAAATCACGGTGTATTATGCGAAGGATTATTTTCAAGATGAAATCTGTAAGTGTTTGAAATGTCAAGAGGAGGTTCTAGCAACTACTCATCCTGCTTGTGGAAATTGCAAGATCAAGTTGTCAAGTGATGGGTCGTGCCCACAATGCACTCGCAATCGGCTCATATATGGCCAAGAATGGCCAAATCGAACCTTAACAAGCTCTCGCACCACTAAAGTAGTACTAAGAACGCGGCAGTAATATTTTTTATAAATAAAAAGGGGAAACAGTAATCGATTAATAATCTTTTATAAGTTAATAAGTTATACTAAGAATGGCGAGTGTAACACGGCTTACAACTACGTCAGACAAGGGCTTTTAGTGACGGCCAACGAGCAGAGACACTGGAAAAAATCCTGGAGGTAACTAATTCTTTATGTGCAGTAAACGTTTAGATATACTATAACGTTATCTTCGGAAAAAAAAAAGATTATATTCCTCTCCAGTCAGATGACACAGCTCAAAATCAGGTGAGTAAGTTAAGACTACAGTCGGCTTCGAAATCGGCTTCCTCTCTGTACAGTCTTTCCTCTTAATTGAGCCACTCGCCAAGATACTGAAGTCAGCACTAGACGTATTCCGGTTAGCTGTTTATGGTCCTCGTATTATAGCCTAAGGCTAGAAAGTGCCGCTTTTAAGACTTAGTGATGACCTTTTTTCCAATTTGAGATTGATGACCCTTTTTGTGACCGGGAGCATTCTCTATCATCAAGTGACGTGATGACCCGTTTGCGGTTCTGTAAAGCAGCCAGGCTCCCATCAGGACAAGATATGATGACAAAAAACAACTAACCACAATAGATCTAGTGCTTCTTGGCACTGTGGCTCAATGGAATGAAAGTGTTTACATAGAGGAAGCCGATTTCGAAGCTCACTGTAACTATGTACAATGCCAAACTTTACTTTTTCGACTTCAACCTTGCCGAGGCGGCCAATAGTGAAAAACATTACATTTAGAGAGTAGTGTAGTATCGATGTAACGGTTATAGGGCCTGAAAATCTGCTTAGTATCTTCAGTTCATTTTACCAGGTATTCTTGATGTACCCTCGGCGATTGTTGATCGAATCCTTACAGGTTGGTTCTATATTGATCTCATCATGCTTGACCCGAGAGGTGTGTTATATTGAATACATTTCAATGGCAGCTGAGACATATATAAAGTGGAGTAAGACATCCGCAGAAGGCTAGCCTTGTCTCTAGGATCAGCTTTGGAGGCTCAATGATACATCAGCAACCATTCCAGTCACTTCACTGAAGGTATGGAGTTGATGATGACCCAGAATATACAGCCCTGGTAATAAATTCAAATATAAGCATGAGTAAATTATGCACCATGTGATTACACAGGCCTCATACTACTTAAAAGCTCAAGGTCAACGTGGCAGTAAGATCACTCCATCCTTTCACAAGCTACTGATATTGGAGACGTAATTGTTGAGCTACGACGGAGGACTTTTCGATTCAGATGCACTTGCTAAAGCGGCCATTGCGAGAGATTGTATGTCGATCGCAAATTCGTTCAGGCACAGCAGTATGTTTTCGAGGAGAACGTTCGTGCTAATTAGTGTTGAGTAGGTTGGTTATAAATCATATGACCTGTCACTTCTCCATGATTCTGTATATACTGGATCACTGGATTTGGTTTATCCATTTCAATGTAATATTCGAGTTAGCCTGAAAGCTGCTTCTAGCTCCTCCGCCATACGTTCATATCTCGTGGCCAAGTCAAAACATTGCTCTCTGCAAGCACGCTCGCATTTCTTTGTCCCTGGCCAGGTAGCACGAGGTATGTGATAAGTGGAACATTTGTGATCGCTGATTCCCACAATACCCATTCCACCAGTGTTATGGACTACAAAGTCTACCGTTACAAGAAGTTCAGGGAGATCATATCTCCATTCTATGAATTACATGTCTTGTCTTGCATATAGATAATCTTTTACCATTTCAAAGACCTGCCCAAGATCTAGCGACCCTGCACAGAATAAGCCAATCTTGTCTTAGAAAGACAATCCAAGTTGAGGTTCGTTTGTCACTTGCCACTGGCAGCGAGAACATATCTCTGACGAGTAAGTTTGCTTCTATTGCTTCCATGCCGTATCAGTCCGTACGTGGTGAAAACGATATCGGCTTCTTTAGTCTATTCCAAGACCTCCACAGGTCGAGAGACAACAAAAGAAGAGGATCATAAAGTGGAATATCAGGATTTTTTCGGAAGCGGGACACACAATAGTGAACCATTTGTCCTTATTTCTGACTTAGCCTAATGATTATAGCTCAACTAGGGGATAGCACACTATCCCTCGACCTTAATAAGCATTATTAAAATAAAGTAAAAGAATTCTTTATTTAAGTTATATTATCTTATTAAGTTATTAAGTTATTGAGTTACATTATTATTTTAAATTAAACTTTTTTATTAAATTATTATTAAATTATTATTAAATTATATTATAATATTAATCTCTTATAATATATATTACTGGGGGAGGGGGGGCTCGTGCCCCCCCCCCCTCCCCCGGACCCCCTCCCCCTTTCGTACTATCCCCACGCTAAATAAACGTTAAATCTTACAAAATTGGGGCGGATGCCCTCTCGTTGCTCTTGCACTGGCCAAAATCTGGTCCGTTCGCTAGGGCAGGACTGAAGAGAGAAGATTCTACTATAGAGACTCTGTTATTCGTCATAAAACCCTGGTAGACGTATCCACAGCCATTAGACTTAACTTCATTAAGTGGGGCTTCGTAAGCGCTTTCCTGGAGCGTCGCTGGAGCTAATCTCTCAAATCAGGTGATTACGGTTCCGCGGACGAAATCGGCGGGGCGGCGGGCAACCGCGCGCGTACTGCGGCAGACTTGGGATCTTGCCAGCCTTGCACTCGAAAGCCCTCACACCGAGTACAAATAAGCGTTCAAAGTAGGCCAATGTTCCCAGTGATCTTCCATCTCTCCCACAAGTTTCACTGCTTCAAGATTACGTCCGAATATTATTAGGAATCACCTCTGAGCTATGTAAGTCTTCCGTAGTTGTATTGACAGAAACTTAAGTTGATGTATGTGCTTAGCATGAATTTAGCTGCTATACAAGTGGTTGGAGAAGGGTTCTTCGCTCTACCACCATTTTTTAAACCGCTTGTGTTGGAATAACACTCCAGATGAACCGTCAGCTGTAAATAGTATTCAGTAGTCAGTGGTCAGATGCTGTAGCGCATCGGAGTGGTGGTACGCTCAGTTACGCTTTGGTAGAGAGTGGTAGCTGAACAGAGACAGCTATCACGTGACTCACCCCCTTTTGAGTGTATATAACCACCTTCCAGGCCACTGATGAACTGGTTCTTTAGACATTATCAAACCAGGAATACAACAGTATATCTTGGACCGTAGTGTCTCCCTTTGGCCTCAAGTGAATCACTTGTATACGTATTATTCTACCAACAGCTTGCATCTCTTGAGCCTATACGATGGAACTGTTACGGAGGTTCTTGCTCTTGTGTGTTTCAGAAGGAGATTCGTCTCTTTGGCAATAAGTTCGAAGAGTGTCAGGGATCGTGTAAGACGAAGACTGCGTTTTGGACAACTGTATCGAATCACTTTCAGGGTCTTGAAGATTTCAAAGACAACTTGCAGCTTTTGCTTGGCGATCAGTTCACAATGACTGAGATCAAAGCTTTCCAGGACCAGAATAGCGAGTTGGTTAAAGATGGGGGTCGGGTCAAGGGAGACGGGGCTCAAGGAGGGGTTCAAGGGAAACTTATTCGAAAACTGTACAGGAGTAAGTATTTGTTCACGAGGCCAAATCAAACGTATCCTAAGATGATGCTACAGTTACTTTCCAAAAGATTCAACGTGGGTCTACCGGAGATGATAAAAGCCCTACGAAACCGATTACAAATTTGCTGGACGGAGACAACACCCAATTACCGCCTCGTTACTCGGCTTTAGGAGAGACAGAGCCCACTTTGGACAACTTGAACGCATCGATTCAAAAGCAGATTGTTGGCGAGGTTAAGGAACAATATTGGCAGTTGATTTTCAACCATGTCAAAACTTATGTTGCCAACGCCGCTAGGAACAGTCTATTGCGAATTGTGGCAAAGTTATTAAAGACGAATCCTAGCTCTGATGAACTTCCATTTTGGGAGGACATTTTCGCGTCCATCAAGGACTACCTCTTGCCAGTTGTAGGGCAATTAGTAGCATCGAGACATAGCGCCGTCAAAATGATTCATTGGGTGGAGATCATCAAGCATGTAACGGTCAACCAGGTACAATTCGTGGCAAATTTGGCAACGTCGGCTCCTAGCTCCGACGAACTTGAACATTGGGTGGAGATTGTTAAGTGCATAAAGGACAATCAGTTGTCAATTGTAGACAGGTTGACACCATTAAAACTCAACGTTGCCAGACTGAAAAACTGGGTGGAGGTTTTCAAGCATGTGGAGGACAATCAATTGCCAATGGTCGGCCAACTGGCAGTGTTGAATCCTTTCGCCCGCGACCTACAAAATTGGAGGGCCGTCAACCATTGTGGTTGGACTCTGGCCTAAGAGAGAGAAGAGGATGGTGGTATCAGAGGTGTCGGGGCGAGGATAAATTGCGAAAGTGTGACCAGCACATAGCCATGCGGTATCTCGTCTTGCTCAGTAATTGTCTTCGTGATTATCTCTTCATTTCGATTGTCAATATCCTAAGAAGGCTTCATCCCCACACATCCGTCACACGAAGCTTGATTGGGTGGCTGTTTTCTATCCCATCTCTAGCTATAACAGTCAAAAGCACATCCCAAAAAGATCCTAAATGTGACATTGCTCCTAATTACTTGGCCGGCGACTTCCCATCTTTGTCCAGGATGCTCCTTTCAAAGCCATGGTACATACCACCCCTTCGGATGTTTGAAAGGGGCCATGGGTCTAAGACGCCTTGAAACCAGGAGATGACGTGGCATAGGACATAGAGTATGAAAGCGTTGGAGCTTTCGAGATGAAAAGTGAACGCGATGAAGGTGACACATCCACTTCTTGTGTGAAATTACTCAAGCTTGAGCAAGCTTTTGATGCGATGTAAATCATCTCTTTTATATCCGTGGAATATACAAAGAGACATTGCAGCTGCTGTTGATATCAGACATTACTTTGCGTTCCCCAGAAAGATATGGAGTCTCGTTCAACCATGTCCTAAACCTGGTCACATTCTCATCGGGAACTGCCCAGCTCTTTACATGTCTCTCAACGCACTTCTTACATATACCTAAAAGAATTTCCGTCTGCTGAAATGCGGAAGATGGGTGGGGACATTGGATCTGCCGTGTTTGGCTGAGGTTGCTCGGACGCTGCAACCGAAAGAGAAACTCTCGGCAAAGCCTCCAGACCAATGCAACAGAGCAATGGATGACCTTGCTACGACACGAGGATGGAGAGTATGCGGCCGATTGTGCCCGCCAGACTAATCACACTTGCATGGATGCTGAAGTGGATGTTGACAACGTGAAACGCTCCAATATATCGCTGCCGTGCGAAAGCCATTCAAATTATCGGCGAAGTATCCTTTGCAGCATCTGGTATATGATTCAACTTCTTCTTGTTGCCACACTTCTCGGCGGTTGGGAGCTTGCGCTTTACCGACTTCCAGTCTTGTTTGCTTGGTGCCATATCTCTGAGAGGAGCTCGTGCCTTAACATCGGGACTTTGCATTCTGATTGATTCGAATATAGCGAGCAGTACACATTGCTGGCATAGAATTTTCGTGAAATTCAACCATGGTGTCTGATTCGCAATATTGTCCCATCCCTTAACGATTGACGAATATAGGATAGCGTTGTCATTGCGGTGACAACTCGCACCCATTGCGAGTATACTACCAGCATACGCACCTGTATCAAAATAAGTAGTGTCATGATACATGTGGGCTTTACTGACTTCGACAAAGTCCACGAGTGGTTGCCTCGATGCTTGTTTGGCAGCTGTCGAGAACATAGTATAAAGCTCCACCGAAGTTATCAGGGTATCAAACTCGTGCTCCTTCCGAATATTCAGTGAAATGTACAGGTGTTTGTGTTTCGTTCTCTGTCGAAATAGGGCGGTTATTTCAGTTCGAACGCCCTCGGAGTGTGTATCGCCTGGGAGTAGCAACACCGGCTTCCTGTAAATACCATTGGTTAGCCACAATCTTCTCCTAAGCGAACATGCTGACTTCTGGATTGGTACAGTATCAACAAACTGCTGTGATATGTCTTCTGCGATCCATCCAAACAATATTGAGGCCACGTTTTCAGAGCAGAAATCAGCGGACACCTTGGGACGGAATAATGCCACCATGCAATCGGTCTCTCGCCGGCGAGTATTGTTGCTAATGAATTCTTCAATGACACAAGTGTTTCCAAATCCAGCGACGTCATGAGTGTGCCGGATCGTGATGTTCAACTGCTCGAGTTGGGGTTTGCTGGGCTTCGCGGTATTCGTATGCCTCTCAGCACGCCTCAGGTCCCGAAGGAGGACGCGGACTGTCGAGAGTCAGTGGTGTGACATTTGTAGAGCATCAATACTATGGCCAATGTGTCCATGCTGTGAAAGCGCCGCACCCGTGGATGGTTGGCGATGAATTGTTTATGTTGTGAATGTTCCGTCGATCAGGCTCCAGGCGTTAAACCTCAGGCATCAAAATCTCAGACTGATGATATGCCACCACGTGATGATCAGATATTCGAAAATCACTGGGCAAGGTCTTCAACTTCCCTGGCATTGCGCTATGCCTACCCCTCGACCCTGCAAGAGTTCAAAAACTTGTTTGACTCGTGGCCCAAGGAGTCTTTGGCTGCTAGAAGAGAACCTCTTGGAGCCGGGAGTTAATGGGGCATCCATGATATTGAGACATTCCAGATAATAGGAAAATCTCCAAAGAGGAGAATTCCGCAGCTTCTCGAACCTTACATCGTTACTGCTACAGCATGGATAGAAGATTCCGAGGACATACAATCCGGCATCAGGGTCTCCGATCAAAATTAGCGTAACTACACCCACCAGCAACTCGACGAACGCGCTGACAAATTTGCATCCTTTTTTACTTTCCTGGCACAAGTTCTTGAGAATCCTCTGAGCTCTGATCCTCGAAGAGAGCTGAGAAGGCAGCATTCCCCGAGTTTAGCTGGTCCAATCCTCTCATCCTCACTACAACAGTCTGCTTCGCTGTTTTCGCTCCCTTCTTCCCCCATCCAACCTCCAAGCAAGAAAATGCGCCAAGACCGGCCTTCTGAGAGTTACATTCCATCCGATCAAAGCGATCAATCAAGTTATGACCATCGGGCTAAGTCAGAAATTACGACAAACGCTTGCGTGTATGAGCTTCTACGATGTGTCACCAAGCTTCTAAGAAGAGACACAGAACCTTCTGTCTACTTAGAGTGGAGTATCACCCACGACACATTTACTGTAGAAGCAGGAGCACTTACATATTCTACCACCAATGATGGAAGTCTTGTACACAAAGTTCATCGTGATGGCTATTGGCCAAAGAGGTTCAAAATACTCGTACTGTAGTATTGAGGTAGGTGCGTGACAATCTTCATTTCAACATGTACTTACATGGAACTTCAGTCTAAGTCCTGGTACGACGTCGATCAAAAGCCTACCAGCGTGCAAGCACAGGAAGCTGCCCATCTTATTGGCATGTTCTCTCAGGGCACTCTTAGTAGTAGCCAACAACACGAGACGATGTAAAGTCTTTCTCGACCCGTATTCATTCGATACTAACTCATTAGTCTGCCACTTGTCTCCACCGCCCAGAACATCTTTTCCATAGTCTTGGGCTTATGCGCGATATTTACAAGATGGGTATCAGCATAAAGATGGCGTCTTTGTCGAACTTGAGGAATGCGGTATGTTTGAGTTGCAGGAGCCTTCTGACCTGAGGACTATCTTTACGATCATTGTTGCTCTTCACCTTTGGCTGCAAAGCGTTGGAGCAAAGTCATGAATAGGGATGTTCTTCTAGAAGGACTTTTCTCCGCAAGGCCAGTATTGGTACATCTGAAGCTTATGGGGTTTGCTGCGTTCTCTAAATACAGACGTCGTCTTCATGAAGAGCAAAATTATCATTCTCTATGTTCCACACAACGATTATGTTCCAATTATTCTTGGCACGTTCGATACACTACTTCACCTATCTTATATCTACCACCCTTTTAAAGGCCATACACGGAGTAGCACCATACTTCGTGCGCTGCCATTCGGATTCTACGTTGGTAAGGTGGGCTGTTTTTCCAATGCTCTTCGCTTGGTCAGCAACAGTAGCCCCACTGCCCATCCGACTTCCGAAATCCATGAGGTGGAGGTCTCTCTACTACGTCCTTGGAAATCTTTAAATGGCTGGCTAAATAGCGCGTAGAGTCATTCTACCATCGCAGATGACTTTGGGATAGGAGAAGGTTCAGGACAGACGCCGAATGCTACTTGTTGTGTGTTGTTGAGAAGGCAGTCCGTCAGTCAAGGTTGTAGTCCGATGGATCAAGTTTGGCCATGAACGATCTGAAGCAAGATGCTAAATTTATTAGAGATTAAACCTTAGCAAGTAGATAACGCTTATGCACCCTAGATTTTACGATACTCTGACCAGAAAAATGACTAATTGATTAATCTATGCCCATATGAGAGCGACGTAAATAAGCCACAGATAGACAGTGACCTTGCTATCGATGATTGGAAGCTCGAACTTTCAATTTACTCGTATAGGATTCCCTCTGTTCTTAATCACTATCCTCAATACCTTCGAAATCCCTCCCAGTCTCCGGGGGAGATGGCGGATCGTAGTCCTCATCAGAATCGCCAGAATCATATACCACCATGGACCAATTTGGTGCCAGGACTTTCGCCCGCGAATGAGGATTGTAAGATGGGCTCTCCGCGTCCTTCACTCTCACCTTCGTCGCCGCCTTGATCGTTCTGCGCCAGTTTACAACTCCATGTCCCGGCAACATAGAGCGCGGCAACATGTTACTATAAACTTGCCATAGATCCGGCATACAGAGCACATCCTGCACACAATAGTTCATGATATCTCGACTCAGCGGTCTCTCATCGAAGATACTGTACTGTCCCCCTCTCTCTGGAGCGAACATACAACAACCCTTCTCCTTCGACTCCTCCCAGGCTCGCTTCTCATCTGAATTCATGCGTGAATCTTCTCGCACGCATTTTGCCAGACCGTGCACAAACTTGGTGTTCTTCTGAAGATGGTGGCGCTTGAAATTCTCCAAGAGCTGAAGATCCATCGTGCCGCGAAGATGGATGCCGAAGTGAGCAAAGAGGGCATCAGCGTCGTTGCGTACGTCGAAGAAGATTTTAAGTGTGTCTGGTGACTCAAGGATCTCCTTCAAAGTTCTAACATTGCGTGTCCATGGAGATGAACAACCTGTCAAACTCTCTCCATGTTCGCTTCCGAGAGCTAGGGAAGAAGAGATAGAAAGACTGCCACTACCATCTAGCTCTTCTGTACGTTCTGGTGCGAGTGTGTTGAATGTTGACGCCCCGAGCGTCTTGATATCGAGAATATATATTGACTCTACGATGTGAGTGTGGGTTTCCCAGTCATCATCGGTCTCCAGCCTATGTTCGCGAACAAGGATTGTGAGAAGGGATATTCTGCCATGTCGACAGAGATCAATGCCTTCTAGATCGATGTATAGCGCCATACCTAGAGAAGAAAAGTCTTCATTATGGATCCGATGACAGAGATCCTGAACGAATTTCCCCAAGGACTCGGGTGTGTCCACGAACTGCATGGGTCGTTGCATCACTCGCATCTGTTTCGGTGGAGTCGTCATGGTTATAGCGTTGTCTTTGGTTTAATCCCTCTTCCAGCTCGTAGCATTCATCGTTTGTACTATTGCTTCGCCTGTGGTAGTTACAGAGGCATCTGTCAGCTGTACTGATTCCCTGGGGTACCCAGCGACTGAGGAAGAGTGGGCTCACACCGATGAGAGACGCGTTTGCTTGTGAATCGCTTTTGTTCAGAAGCTCATCGCTTCCTTCGTCGCATCTATGTCTAGATTTGGCACGTGCTCAAATATGTTCTCATTACTCGGCTTGCTCGTGATGTCATCACAAGTCCTGTGAACTTTACCCCGCGATCAAGATGCTGAAAACGGCGAGAACCGAGGGACGTGCACGCTGCTCGTATCCTCGGCTAGCCGGTAGCTCGTCCATAGTTTCGCTGAGCTACCATTCAGAAGCCGGCTTTTCTGCTTAAAATTCCCAGATCCACATACGAGCAACGCACGTCGACCAAATTGCTCTGGTGCTGGAATGAAACAGATGATGGCAAGGATGAGAACAAGCTTTCTCATTGGTTAGGCTGACGAGAATCTGGGAAAGTTTACTCCCTCCGCAATATAAAATTCTTGAACGAGCCTGGGCAGGGAGAGTTTGTCTGGCCATTTCCACTTTCTATCATTTTCACATCTGTCATATTTTCCCATCATTCTTATCGCAACAAACTTGGAGACAATTTGGACCTGGGGACTTTTATTCCTGAGTCCTTATTGGAGTTCGCAAAGGTACAACCTTGCCATGTGGAAGGGAGTCTTTGAATGTTACCACAGCCGCCAGCCTTCGAGATCAGCAGTTCTTCCCCAAATCACCATCTTTCGGTCTCTTGCTTCCAGATTGAAGAATGTTGCAAAGCTAGGGGCATGTGACGCCCGCCAAATGGAGCTCCTAAAAGCATATTTTGCAATCAAAGATGGCATTGAGGCACCAGCACTAGATTGCTTAACTATGCTGTTTGCAGGATAATGGTCAGGTTATGGTTTGCGCGAATGAGATACAGCGCAAGCGAGTCTCGGCATGATAAAGGTTGATTCATGACGCTAAAGTTACTTAAAGCAGTTTAGAGAACACTCAACACAAGTCAATGAAATGATGGTACCTCTAGCCCACAAGAAGGATTTGTTACGTCTGATTTCGTCCTCCCAAACCACAAGACTTCCCATTCGATAGATTCGATAAACTGCCCAGGTAACCGCTCGCATCCCAGAGCTGCAATATAGTTTGAGATAGGATTGCGCTTGTGCTACTGTACTAACACAGTTTTGTTGAACGCTTACCATGAGCTAGAATTGAATCAGCAGCGAAGAGTAGACATTTTGTCCGCAGTGACATAAGTATGATAGGCTAACATTAATGCCTCAAGTAGCCCGGTGGATAATGTCTTAAAATCAACTGAAACATTTAGTACATTGAGATGCTGAAAACAGCACCCCTTTGATATGACAGTTCTACTATCACCTAAACACACTCAGTCGAGTCGAACCACAAACGCGAAGAAACTACACCAGAACATGGTTGCGCCCATATAGCAAACAAGCAAAAAACCAAAAACAAACTTAAGAAAATAACTTATGAAAGTAATCGACATGGAACTCCCCCAGAATCACTTGGATTTCATAATCAATCATGTTTTCTTGCCACCAAAGCTACCCAATGGAGAAGATGAGGATCTACGGGAGAAAGAATTCAGTCTACTATGCCTCGTTCACAGATTCGCAGAACAATTCTCCCAGCAGGCTACCGCT
This sequence comes from Tetracladium setigerum, assembly GCA_031472005.1. NCBI lineage: Eukaryota > Fungi > Ascomycota > Leotiomycetes > Helotiales > Tetracladium > Tetracladium setigerum. The sequence continues at coordinate 702,709 of PZJY01000004.1, read as the reverse complement.
GAATCTTCGACAAAGTGGCAGCCAATTCTCACCATGCTGCAAACTTGGATCGAAGTCAATCGACACGGTGATGTTAGCAAAGAATCACTAGAAATTGCTCTGAGCGGCCTAAAGGTTGATGGTATGTTGTGAGAGAGAGGACTTTTGACACCGGCTAACTTCCTGTGGCAGGATTCATTGCACTTTACATTAGAGCTCAGAATTCTGGTATTGTCATACGAAAGACTAGTGATAGTTCCATCACTTTTGATGCATTTGAAGCTTCTTGTTCCAACGGTTCTGTCCTGGCTGCCCAAGGCCGACTGATTCGAAAATTTCCCGGACGATCTGTCGCCTTTCCAGCCAACTTGCTTCAGAATGATAGCTTTCGCGGACATATTGCCCGATCTCTACAACAAATGTCTGTTGAGAGAATACCTGAGTGTATGTCGAAGACAGTCAAGGCGAGCTCAGAAGTCTTCGAGGAGCGCGACACAATCCATCCGGGATTTGTGACCGAGAACTTTATGAACATGATTGAGGCTCTCGGAAATGCTCCTCAAGTTGTGGTCTTACGGAAGCATACACGAGACGATATTATCTGGGATAACAGTCGAATTCCATGGAGGCGTTCTCCCTTCTGGCTTGTTTTGAGAGTTGCTCTACAATCCGCCTTGAAGTTCACCTTTCCGAGCGAGCTTATGCATAATCAGTATAAAAATTTCATGCTCTTTTTCATTTCCGGAGTATTGGATCTTGCGACAGCTAGGACAACCCCACCTGATATATTGGCTTTGATGAAAGCGAAAGTTGGACACCGCTCGTACAAATTAGCATCCGCTATGGTGTCGTTTGTGTCTCAATCCGCCCTACGTTCAGTCACAGTAGCTGAGCGCTACCTGGAAAATCTTTGGCGCTCTATCCAGACTAAGGAGACTACAACGATTTCCCCTCTGATTCCACCCACAATAGAAGATTCCGCCTTATCTCTCTCCAATAGTCGAGAGCATCTTCAGAAAACGTTGTCTCGTTTGATGGAAAGGCAAGACGCGGCACCATTCCAGCCGAAGAGTAATCCACGAATACGTCTTGATAAGAACAAATTGCCGCATCTTGTTGTTACTGGAGATGTTCTGGATCATGTTATCATGCTAGCAGATGTAGAGCACTGGATTGAGAATGGCCTCTCGCTATGGTCAGAGGGTCCTAAGACAAGCCATGACTGTACCGCCTTGGGTGCTCTGATGAAGACATATATCAAGATAGCGCAAGCCGAGTACCGCGGTGCCCCGCAAGAACTCTCACTTGCCCTTCTTGCGACCGTTGAACTATGGGTTATTCTTGACAAGATTTGTGTTTCGCTTCACCCTCTGTTAGGTACTTTCGCGCCAGAGATCTCGTCGACCTTCCTGGAGCAACTGTTGCTCCCCAAGATTAGTCAAATGATCAGATTGCGAGCTATAGAAGAATACATCGAATATCGCACGAAAGCCTCTTCTAATAGTAATCCGAGTATCTTCTCAGATCCCCAGAAGCGCTCCTTTACCGTACAGTACTACAACACCTCTGAAAAACACCAACTTCTGAAGGCAAAGATAGAGGCCGATGCACATGCGAGAAGGTCCAGGAAAGAAGCAGAGTGGCAGCAAAAGACAAACAAGTATCGGTCATTAGAGCAAGAGGCCTCAAGTCTCGCTCATGACATAGCTTTTGATGAGGATTCCAACCAATTCCACCCTCGCTCTTGTCGCAGATGTCACTTAGAAGAGCAGTACCGCAGTATCTCCATTAAGCCTGATGAGTGGCCACTCCCAGAAAGCGCAGTCATGGCAAAGTCAACGATGTTTGAGCTGGATTGTCCTGAGGCGATTGTTGCGTGGCGTGACTCAACCTGGGCAATCATTCATGATCTTGGCAGAGTAGAGAGTGTTTCAGGCCAAAATATTGAGCTTCGGCTTCTGAAGTATGACTTGCTCAAACCATACGCTCTGAATAGAGGCCAGCGTTTAACGCTTGGATCTACCACAAAATCTTTCCTACAGGCACATTACAAGGATTTCAAGTTTCCGGTCAATAAGAAAACTGTGTGTGTCAACAATGGATTGCACTATCGTTTGATGGATAATGACTCCGAGATATGGATCAATGACCAAAGAACACAGCCAAGTCTTGAAAGCTTGTGCATCACCGAACTTCCATTGGGACCGTACTCAAATCTGCAAGATACGGTCGACTCTTATGTTCATACACAGAATGAAGTTATTGCACGTCAAGAAACGTGCTCTAGGGAGCTTGATGTTAAGGAATTTATCGCTTTCGGCTCTTTACGCGCTGGACAGCGTATTCAGTGGATAAATATCTAGAGAGACTGCACGGAAAGATAGAGGCAAACTGGAAAGAGCAAGAGACGATGTCCATCCTTATCGCAATATCCCTTCGAATGGCCTCATTGACTATAGAGCATACTATCAAAGACCGTGCAGTAAATCTACTTCGGCAAGCTCGATATACTACCATTCGCTGGTGTCGAAGTCTAGACACAATGGAACACGATCGCAGTTCTGACAACGGAGGAGAGAGAACTCGACGTTTGATACTAAAGGCCGCGAGTCTTTGTCGCCTTACCTATGACATGGACGCAGAAGATATGGAGATGGCTTTGAACAGTGATGATGACGTTGCGAACTTCGTCGAATCTGCTGTCTTAATACGAGACAATACGCCAGATCCTTTTACCTCTTTGACAGTCGAGCTACAACGTTTTATCCTTCATGGTTGGAAAGTTGCTCAAAGTCTGGAGGATCGTCTACACAGTCTAATCCAAGATCGCAGCGATGGTATCGACCAGGCCATTCAAAAAATATGGAGCGGTGTCGTTATGAGCGGGAAGTGGAGTTTCATGCCTGGAAATGATCGTAGCTGGACATTTAATGAAACGCTCGGACTTTGCATAGTGTCCCGCAATCAGTCTATTTCAATATCATAAGTGGTGAGCTTCTCGTTGATGGGCGTCCCTTAGGCCGTATTCCTCGGTCCATCGCAAAAGATCCGCTATACCAAAGATTGTTTGGTTCTGTATGTGTTCCCCTTGGAAACCTCAACTACGGCAGTATCTAACTTGCGAAGCGTATCCTACGTGTTTTCACGTCAGACATGCCGGGAATGTGGTATATGACTGCTCGGCCGGTTCAGAGATACCATGTAAGTTGCTTGCCTGTTTAGTTCATAGGCCAGTTACTCAACTTTTAGGTCCATATGGGGATGGTAGACGATCAACTCTTAATTAGAGTTCGGGATGGAAATGATGTGTTAGAGCTTGTCCCTCATAAGATATTCGAGGGTGACTTGCCATTCCACTTTAGAGAGAACTTCACACACTGGTTGAACTTACAGAACGGAGTCGTCGAGTTACGACCCCTCTCGGACAGATGGTCGTCATCTATAGAAAATTGGCGGCTATCTTTCTCTTTGACCTCTACGTCGTTTATGAATCAGGTTCGCGGCCAGCTTGTCGATGTCCGAAGCCAATCCAGAAACAAGATTGCTAAGATTTTGCGCAGACTCGATGACGGCGACAACATCCATGTAATGCGTATGAACGACGGCACGGTCGAAGTTGAGTTGATGCGATTAAACCTTCGCTTCTTCATTAACGAGAGTGGTCAGCTTGAGTCCAGAGAACTAAACGCCTTAGTTGACCTGGATCAATCACTGAACACCCTGCATGGTCTAAACAATCGCATAGTCCTTCAGGATAAGGCATCGGACCGGCGAAGTGTTCTATTGCCTTATGGCAGCGTATCGGTAAAGAAGCACCAAACGCATGTCGGAGTTACTATTGACACATCATGCGGAACTCGAATTCGATATTTCCGATATATTTTGGACCCTCATCTACGCAAGCTTCGTGGTCCACATGATATACTCAGCGAGCTGTATCTCTGCTATCTTCATGCGCTATCAAGCTTTCCTTTACCTGATGACTTCACTGGAAGGACTGGAACAGAACAAGCCCTTGTGATTCTGCGACAGGAGAGTTTAAGAGGATTTTCGCCTTTGGATCAGCAAACACTGAACCTGCTTAGCAAAATTTCCCAGTTAACACCTAAGCGAGAGTTCTACCCGTCACATTTACAAGTTATGCAGCGGGTTTCTTGGAATTCGAACTTAGATCAGCTGTCCCAGCATGACGAATTTAATGTGGCGGTCAAAGATATCATCTCCCATACTAACAAATTCAAGATGTTGTATGGTGAGGCAAATACGGTGGTCGCCCCCAAGGATCAATCCAGCGTCCACCTGATGATAAGAGCAAACCAGCGTCACTCAACTTCCCGTGCTTATGACTTTGGGGGCGACGTTATAGAGCCAGCACTGGATGAAGTCTATGTCGCAAGAGACTGTCAGGCTGATAGTGCGAGGGGCCGAAGGGTTTATGAGATTGCATCTCTTATCAAGAGATGGCCATCACAACTGAACATCACCACTGATCTAGCACGGATGATAAGGGACTGGGGTCTTGTCTCTGGATATGAGAGTCAATTAAACCAAAGATGCTTTGGTGATCTGATTGATCTCTCATTCCCAAAGACATAGGGTTCGCTGTACAATCTCTGCCGTTCCAGCCAGCGGGAGAGAGACCTGTATAACCTCATGTTTTTGTTCTGTCCTATTGCTTTTGGTCAAGAGGATTCTCCCATGATAATCCGTACACTGTTGTCGTTTGCTTTTTCGGATGCATTTGAACAGATGTCTGCACCACAACATCCTACGTTCAATCTTAATGACGATGCCCCGGTCCATTCTTCACTTGAAAAATCGCCGAGAAGCTGTTGTCAACAATTTGTCAAAAGGCTTTCGGGGTTTACTAAGGGTTCCGCACAGGATGTCAAGTGGAGGAACGACTTACGCTCAGCCTATGATAAAGATCTATCAACTCAGATCAAGTTGTGTCGGGACTCCCTGGTTTCACAGTGGCCATGTCGATCTCCACCACTACCACCAAAGAATTTGATAATTCTGATTGATAGAGACTCTGCTTTACACAAGTGTGCCGGACTCTTTGAAGAATGGTACAAGAACTATCAATTTAAGCTTCATATCGATGAAGTACAAGGGATCTTAGCTGGCATGTGGTGTCAAGAGAACAGACTCCATCGCTCACAGAACCGAATCATTGAAGCACCATCGGAATTTCTGCAGAAAAAACCGCCAAGTTTATCAAGTCTATTTGGGACATTGGAAGCTCCGATTCTAGATGATTGCCCGCCAACATTAAGATGCAAGAGAACTTCAGTACCTGATGCTTACCATGGTAATTACGAAGATTTGGATTCAATCATCTCAGACTTAGAATCAAGTCCAGGCTCTATACAACAGGAGTATGGAACCAATATTCGGGAAAGCTTTAAGGCCTTGAGGAATGACAGTACTATGGAGATCCCTCTTAGTTTCCCCTTTGAACTTAGCGTCCTCACGTCATACCGCACTCATTTGCGCCAGCATGTGAATGATGCGCTTGTGATTATCACCACTTCACTGAGACCAAGATCAAAGGACTTGGAAATTTTGAAAGCCGCAGGGCTTTGGCCCTCAATTACCCCTCAAGCTCTATTAGAATCTCTATCAGGTGTCAATCCTATATGTCTCAGTCTACGATGGAAAAAGACATTGCTTTCGTTTGGTGAAGCAATCAACACATTGCAACGAGCAGAGCGACTTCTGCAATTAGTCGAACAGCAGGACCTATTAGGATTTTACAAGGAGGCAGAGAACGCTGGCCGTGAAGGCTGGTCAGCAATGGAATACCCTGACTGGCTATTAATGGAGATTGAGAATGACTTCACAATCCGAGCTATGCAAGCTCGTGTCGCCATTGAGATGATACGTCCCACATCTGGACGCAATTCCGTTCTCCAATTCAACATGGGCGAAGGCAAGTCGTCTGTAATCATACCCATGGTTGCAGTCGTATTGGCAGATCAACATCATCTCGCTCGCATAATAACGTTGAAGCCATTGCTACGTCAAACAGCATATCTGCTTTCTCAACGCCTTGGGGGCCTTGTCAATCGACGCCTCTATCATACGCCGTTCTCACGGAAAACAACTCTAAATCAAGAGCTAATCCAAAACCTTCAAACAGTTTTTGAGCAATGCAGACATAGGCGCGGTGTACTCCTTGCACTACCTGAGCACATACTGTCATTTCGCTTGATGGGCAGAGAGCGACTATCAAGCGATATGAATCTAGCTAAACATCTGATAGAGACGGATCGGTGGCTCCAGCAGCACGCTCGTGATGTGCTTGATGAGAGCGACGAGATCTTAGATAACCGTTTTCAACTAGTGTACACCGTGGGATCACAACAGATGTTGGACGGACAGCCAGAGAGGTGGACTGTAACACAAGCTGTTTTGACTTGCATCGACAAACATGTTGATACCATTGCTCGAGGGGGAGGTATTGAGGTTGGTCGGAAAAGTGGCTCATTTCCGGCAATAACCTTCCTCAAGGAGAATAGTGGACAGGAGCTTATCGCTTTGGTGGTTATAGACATCGTGCAAGGTCAGGTGCCGACAATTTCGTGGGGTCATTGCGGCCCCAAAGTCTTGGCCGCCGTCAAATGCTTTATCAGTCTCCGAGATGTCGTTGATGACGCTGCAGCATTGATCGATTCTACGTTCGGAAACAGTTCTCACATGTCAACGCTTCTCCTACTGCGAGGCCTTTTTGCCCACGGAATTCTTCTTTTTACATTACAAAGAAAACGATGGCTGGTAGACTATGGTTTAGATCCAGATCGTTGCATGATGGCAGTTCCATATCGGGCGAAAGGAGTGCCGTCACTGAGCTCGGAATTTGGTCACCCTGATGTTGCAATACTCCTCACCTGCTTCAGTTATTACTACACTGGAATGACTAACACTCAACTATACCGGTGTTTAGACTTGATCTTGAAAGAATCCGATCCGACGCATGAATACGCTCGGTGGTCTAAAGCATCTTTACAACTACCTAATGAGCTCAGAAATCTTGATGGGATCAACATCGAAGATGAGGATCTTTGCATTCGATTATTTTCGTACTTAAGATATAACAAAGCCGTTGCCGACTTTTTCCTCGCTCGTGTGGTTTTCCCTCAGGAAGGGAAAGAATTCTTGAAGAAGATATCAAGTTCAGGATGGGACATCCCAGCACCAGAAAATGGCTATCCTACCACAGGATTCAGTGGGACAAACGACAATCGATTCTTGCTGCCACTTTTAATCCAGCAACATGATCTACCTGATCTACGCAAGACAAATGCCGAAGTTCTTAACTGTCTTCTTCGCCCAGAGAACCGGCAATATATAAGTACCCAGGATGAGAATGGAAAACGCTTATCTGTACCATCTTTGATAAGATGTATTGCCAATCAAAATCCAACAATACATGTACTCATTGATGTGGGTGCCCAGGTTTTGGAAATGCGAAATCGAGAGGTTGTCGAGGAGTGGCTTCAATGTGACTTGCAAGCGAAGGCTGCAGTGTTCTTTGACGAACATGACGAAGCCATGGTTTTGGATCGAGATGGCCATATCGAACGCCTTGTTTCTTCATCTTTTCATCACCGTTTGGACGGCTGTATAGTCTACCTTGACGAGGTCCATACTAGAGGAGTTGATCTTAAAATTCCCGGAAAATCTCGCGCCGCGGTCACTCTAGGACCCAGACTAGCAAAAGATAGATTGGTGCAAGGTAAGCCTCATAGTAGGCTGATGGGTACATTTACTTACTTTTGACAATAGCATGTATGAGAATGCGTAAACTTGGTTATGGACAATCTTTAGTATTTTTGGGTTCGCCAGATCTGGAGAGGAGCGTTCGGATTTACCTTCGAACCCAGGATGAGGAGCAGCTGGATTCTGAAAGCGTTGTCCGATGGAGCCTTGAACAAACTTGTCGAATAACGGAAACGGTGAGACCTCTATGGGTCACTCAAGGAATCGCGCATTGCAGACGACGTATGGCGTGCGAGGCACTGCTAACAGGAGATACAACTATTGCGGAAGCCGTCTCCGACGAAGCAAGAGTGACTTGTTTCTGGAGAGATATCCAAGAGCCAGAGGCTCTCACCCTTAAAATGATGTATGGTATCCACAATGATGCCGTTGATCCACTTCTGGGCTGCGATAAGGATGACCAAATTCTACGAAGGCTGGTGCAGATACGGAACGACTTGGAAATATCCACAATTAGGGATTCGTCTATGCACGAAGAGCAGGAGAGGGAAATCTCTCACGAGATTGAGCGTGAACGACAAATTCAGCGACCACCACCAGCTAAGCCCCTACCGCATTCTCTTCATCCGGATTTAACTTACTACACCAAGTATGGAATCTTTCCACCAGCTGCTGGTTCATTTAAACGTGCATTTTCTTCGATGCAGGACACCTCAGTGGGACAATTTTTGGACTTTGAAATTTCGTTGTCAGATGTGTTTGTAACGGACGATTTCGTCAACGTTGTGCAGCTGGGTAATTTCCGAAGGGATGATTACCTCCGCCCAGTGCACTGGTTACTATCCAGTACAATCACTAAAGAGTTGTTAATCATCAGTCCTTATGAAGCGGATCAACTTATTGGCCAACTTGAAAATCAAACGGTCGTACGGCTGCATGTTTATGCTCCAAAAATCACGAAAACTATGGTCTCCTTCGAGACTCTAGGCTTCTATACAATACCAGCATCTCTTACAGAGTCTGCGCCGGCAGAAGCTTCATTATATGAGCTTATTCTTTTCGCTGGATCGCTGTATATCCAGGACTTCTCCAGCTATGAAAGACTGTGCAGTCTCTTAGGAATTATCACATCTGTCATCGATGATAACGAAAATATCAATGTTTCAGTGGACAGATTTGTGGATAGGGAAACCAGAAACAGGCTCGGTTGGCCGATTGATTGTCCTTTCGACAAATGCCCCCTCCCATTGATCAAAGCCTTGACGGCTTTGCGAATGAAAGGCCAAGGTTACATACAATCACACATGGGTAGCCTTATTAGTGGTAACATTTTGACAGAGGATAGCTTTGGTTTCTAATCATCTTAGCAATAGAATCGTCAATTTCATACTGTGAGATCAATCGTAGCTCGGTCACTTGAGAGAGCCTAAGGCAGAGTCTTAGTTCTTTTCCTCCAACTTCACGCCATTTCGTGGCTCTTTATTCCCTTCATTTTAGCATTTTATATGAGCAAATCTATGGAGTCAAGACATCTCTTCTTCTTCTGGACTTCTTTGCGACTCTTTCTTACGTCAATTATGCTTGTCCATATCCTCACAATCTCCAAACCAAAGATTCCACATCCCATGCTCCTCCCAAGGGTCATAGCACGTATGACTGCTGTTGGGACCTACACAAAATTTCTCAGAGTATCTTCATCTCCTCCATTCCATGTGCTCAATAAGATAACTGCATGGGTTTAATTTGATTTATAAATGTCCCTCGTTTATCCTCAGTATAGACTTCAATAAAGTGAGTTTCTTCTGGTATTACCCCGAGATTGACATACAGCAAGGTTCAACTTGGGATAGTGAAAATTAATTCTTCCCTGGGAGTCCCTTCTTGCATCTAACCGTATTTCTTGCATCCCAAATCGACCTTAAGGTTGATTGGTAGTAAGTGATCCCTGGACGACCATATGCTCTGCCATCTCTAGCTGTGAGTTGCACAAAGTCAGGAGTGAAAGATTTTTCGGCCTGTAAAGGCATTAGTACAACAATAATAACACAGCTAGAAGAAACACACGTACGAGAAGCTAGTTTGCGAAGTTGGGGGAATAAATTACGAATGTGATTGAGGTACTGTATAGCTCGGGCTGTAAAGAGAAAGTTGATGTGATTTGTAGTGGAGGAACGAAAGAAAGGAGAACACAAGATATGAAGACAGCTGACTGCTGCGGGGGCTTTCTCTCCATGCTCATAACACATCTAGGGGGGTGGGGGCAGAATAGTAGCGTGGAACGGCTAGGGGCCGGATTGCGACGTGGCGGCGTGGCATTGTGAATATCCCCAGCATGCTGACATATGTCTGCTATGCAGCTTGATAATTAAGTTAATCATAATCACATGCTAGACCTAAACATCTGTCATCCACCAGGCTTTGTATCCACACAATTCTTCAACGTGATAGGAACAATCCCAGCTTCTACAATTGCTTGAAATATATACTCAGTCGTAACATCGAGAACATGCAACAGAATATGCCAATTGACCAGAGTCTCATATAAACTCAACGCAATATTCACCTTTATACAACCAAACTTGACAGCTTGAAGTCACCAGACACGTCCTCCTTGCAAGGGCATAATCTTGATAACAGGATTTAAAGGTACTGGATTTGCTTCTCTAACATCAAATAGTGAGATAATATGGAGATCTCTCGGGATCAAGGGCTTTCCAAATGAATGGCATTCCCTGGGATAGTCCTTGGGCATCAAAAGTTCTGGAACTAACATGCTTGCTGAATCGCTTCATCTCTGCCTGAAATGAACGTGCTGCCTCTGCTGTCTTTTTGTTCATCCGCGCTAGCATTGTTCCATTATTGAACATTTGCGTCAGAGATCGATTGGAATTGACATATTCGGGGCGTGCAAAGAGGGCAGTCAAGCCGATCTGCCTAATCGACTGCGTTATATTAGGCAAGAAAGGGATGATGTCTTTCACGCCTTTAGCTATCGGTATTGGCTGGTATAGTGCAAACGGGTGGAATGGTAGCGAGCCTGATGCCTCTGAAATGTCATTTGTATTCAGAGTTTGGTGCACCGCGCTACCCAAGAAGGCAACATGCGTAAGGATATCGACAAGTGTTCTTCGGTCAGCCGATTTTGGAAAATCTACAATATCGGCAGGCACAGATTCTAACATCCATGCCTGCAGCTCTTTATCTTGCTCAAACATAGAGGAGTGCGTATAGTAAGAGTCTATAAAAGTTTTCATAAATGCTTGTATAGTGGTGTAGATAATGGACGCGTCTTCGAAGAATGGGAAATGTTTGATCCGAGAACCGTGGGTTGAGTTGATCAGACCACGTCTTGCGAGATTTTTGTGAAAGTAGTTTGCTTGAAATGCACTAGAAATCCCTGTGTTATAAAGATCTGAAGTAGTCTGTGCGGCAGCATTTCCACTGAAAGCAAATAACTGATCAATATAACCCCCCGACCGTATCAAAACTTCGAGAGCCACTTGACGATATGCAAAGAGCTCAGGGGTTACTAGGAAAGTTAGATATAGAATACCAATAATATTGAGATTCAAATAGGGAAGAGTTTACGTCTGTCCAAGAGAGCCATCACAGGATGTTCCCTACTTAGTGTCCTATAGGCCGCTTCATATACGATTTCGATAACATTATGGGTACCAGAAAGATGATACCATTGCGAATGCCAGAAATCGTTTAGATTAAACATCATTTTCGCTAGTAGCCAATCGTTGACTGAGTCTGCAGGTGTATAAACTAAATCAGTTCCCATGTTTGTGCGAATAGCCAAAGGAAGGAAGTCCTCTTTCGTAGGGTGAATATAGAAATATGCGTCACACGCCGCAGCAAATCTGTCAGTCCTCTGTAAGGTTGACTGATAACGATAATCGACATAAAAAAGATTTCCTGACTCAAAGAGTGACTGAACTGTTGTATTGGCGACTTCATAGGCGATCATTTCCTCAATGTGGAACGGAACTGTGTCTATCAATGGCAGCAATCGTTTGATTGAAAATGGGTTGACCGAAAGCCTCTCCATTGAGAACATCAAGTCATTAGTGTAATTTGTGAGGACCCCTTGATCAGTCCCGGAAGGTATACTTTGTTTCCATTGGTCCTGATATAAAACTTGGTAATCAGAAAGCTGTTTGATACCTTCACCCTACCATTTATCAATACACTTTGCACCGCACATTTTCCAGATTTCACATACTGCTATGAGGGCTCCTGCCACAGTCTCATCTAGGGTTGCCGCTGCTTGGCTGTGCTGCGAGTCTGCCATAAATCTAGCAAGATCACTCTCGGTTGTTGAGTTTCCTAAAGAACCCGTCGGCCAATACGAGACATTTCCACATATTGATGGCCCATAAAGGAAGCTTTCTCTTTTGTCTATAATAGCATTTGATCGTCCAATGACATCAAAATGACCCATTGGTAGACTGAAAAGCTCAGGTGAGATGGACTTTTCATCATAATGCGGCATGCGGGAAGTCTTGGTATTGCTTGGCGCTGCAGCGACGCTTAAGAAGAGAGCCAGATATATCGGCCATGAAAAACGGGTAGACATATTTCTTGGTACTGAAATTCGAGGATTTGTGTAATAAGGGATTCAGGAATGTAAAACACGCCAGCTTGGAGACCTTACAACTTTCTGTTATTCAAACGGAATTTCAGTGAAAGCTAAGGACAAGCAATTTGATTTTTGACATTCCTATCTTAGTTGATGACCTACTCTAGCTGCAGCGGTCTCATGCGTATATATTTGATGACATATTTTAAAAATATTTGCACATGGCAGTGAGGAACCATCATTGCTGACATCGTAGGAAGCTGACCATCTTTGTGCAACCTTTTCCGATATACATTGCCATACAGTATGTACAGTACAGTACTTGACAAGATCACATTTGATCACAAAGAAGAAATAACGGTGTAAGTTAGATGCCTTTCGGAAACCTTGAAGCATGTGTGATGTGGTGTTTATTTATCGTCTAGTTCATGAATTGAACGGTGCTCGACCGATTTTTTTACCCCTCATACTTCTTCGACCGCTACAGCATCTCTTATAGGAGCTATTGTGAGTCGGAAAATTCGAAAATCTTCGTATTTTGGCCTATATATACAGCTTATCATGTCCACCGTGTGATCGCAAGTAGAAGTTTTCTCATTATTAAGGATTTCTTAACACCTCCTGAGTGGCGAGTCTACGACGAACAAGATCTTCAAGTTTGATGTGCTATATGATTTACTCGTATTCTTGAGAACCTAAAATCCTGTAAGTTAGAAACCCTCCTTCTTCTTTCCGCATGCTTGGCAGAGGGTTTCATATCAACTTCCTTTCCTCCTACATTACAGCCTCCGTGTGTTCCAATAATGGAAGTTACCCAAGATCTAGTGTCCTGAGAAGTGTAACACGGTAAATCTAGAGCTTTTTAAGTCACTGAGACTTTCACCTTCATATCATATCTGCATGAGACAGAATACCATCAGCGAATTTCGAATCACTGGGTCAGCTACGATGGATGATAACCTCGCAAGCTGGAAAGCAATCCTCAATCATTATGTCCAATTTGATCCATCGTTCCTCTTGAAAGAGATAGCCTAGCGATCTGCTGTGAACCTGTGAATACTACACTCGAACCGCTCAGTTTCAGTAGTCCGTAGAGCGTGAAATGACCACCTTCACAATAGAGTGTCCTTCATTTTCTATAGGTAAATTAGAAAGGTGCTGAAAACCCACAGAAGGAAGGCGTATCTGAGGTGTAGTTCTTGAAAGAAGAGATTATTTGGACAAAATCAACTTAAGAATCAGCAGAGAGAAGTTGCCCATAGCTAATGCAAAGAATTCAATCTTTGTTTCTCGGCTAGCTCACTCCAACTACAACATGTAAATGCAGTAAAACATGCTGATTTCCTGCGGGTGTGGAAGGCAGTACTGTGGTCAGACGTCTCTCGGCAACCATTGCTGTGATTGTGATCGGGTGGTCAATGGTAAGCAGCAAACCACTGTCTCGCGACGCCAGTGAACCGGATCTTTCCATCTAGTGGTTTGTAATGACTCTATTCCTTTTGTTTAGGCAATGATTTACCAAATTGGACTCTCGGAGCACTCATAATATGTACATGCACTGAAGGTATTTCGCTGCCCCATTGCCCTCTACCATAAGTCAAGTCAGGAGTTACACAGAAGGAGGAATTTTTCTCTACATTAAGTGGACTATCACAACATCTGGAGAGTGTGGCTTGCAATGATAAAGGAGCTTTCGTGTTAGTACTCGAGTTTGTGGAGGAGTCCTTGGATTTGCCTGGACTGTGTAGCGTGGTTTTGTCAATTGAGTATACTGCGGATATGTACCTCTCTACTAACAGAAATTCAAAGGAAATTTTCCTGCTTAGTCAAGAGGGCGGATTTCTGAAAAAATAAGGTAAACCCCTCAAGCAATAATTTTCCGAGGTTCATAGTCTAAGGCCAGAGCCTAGCTTTTTAGCTTATATATATTTCCAAGGAGCCATAACCTCTTTCGATTTCCTCGTCGAGGCTTTCTGCCGTCGGCTCAGCTCCATCTTGTTTCTCAAGCCGCTGGTATTCAGCAACCTTGAGCAGAAGGATGGAAACAAGCTCTCTAGAGGTCTCCGACTCCATACGCAGTCTCTTGTGCAAAGTCAGTCATTATATACGGGACCACGGTAGAAACAACCTTTGTATAGTCGTCACCAGCGCAAAGCGCCGACTTTCGACAACGAAGCCTGCCTTTCTCTACAGTACTGCCGCATCATAATAGTACAAAAATCCAGCGACTATGTTCGTAAACAGTTCCTCTCGAATCCCAAACTTGCTTTCCTCTACATTTGACGCAGTGTATTACACCCCCATCATAACCCTAAGTTTTCTGCACTTGACATCAAATGCCAAACTGCTTGTTAAAAAGTCAGCTCTTTAGTAAATCTTCTACAATATAACTTACATTTCTTTGGAATCTGCCATCGATATGAGAAAATGACTCGACCTGAGCTGCTTCAATCATCTTGGTCAATGAATCCCATCATCACCAACTCGACGCTCTCTGTGATACACTTCAATTTCCCCGGAAATTTGTTGTTGCGGCAGAGGCGAAAGTGCCTCCACTTGCCTATCTTATGACCTATCTGGGTTCTTGGTCTAGGCCTGTCGCAAGGTCCTGAAGTTTCTTCAAAGGAGCTTGAACGAAGTCAAGAACTTGTTGGAAGTGGATACAGAATTGAGCAAGAGCAAGAATAGCGTTTAAATCTTGGGCCGAGCCCGGAAGGTGAGTATACAACTGAGATCTGACCGGAATATAAAGTGTCTGAGAGTCGCCTTCATTTTGACTACCTGGTGAGACAGACAGGAGGAGATTCAGGGCTTCACGGGCAACGTCAACTTTCCTGTCGCTTATTGTAGTCATTAATATTGATTAATCAGACTCTTGCTCGTCGCCGGGTGTTCAACGCTATTAAGAAGCTCTCCAAACCGGCCGAACAATATTAATAGCTGACTATAGCGTATAATTCGTCATATGCAGTGATTAAGCTAAGTAGTCGGATTGTGCCTCGATCTGCTCTTGAGAGGGATGATACAGTATGCTTGCGTCCCCAGTGGCGACTGAGGGGTAAGTGATGGATCTGCCTTCCTCTGAATTTGTATCCATTCGTGCTTTATCCAACGAGCCTTCACAGGCAATTTTGGTTGATTCGCGATCTCTTTTTTTGCTCATTGGTAGCTGGTCACATTTCGGAAGCACATTTCTAGCGCGCAATTGGTATGTATCTGCAGATTCCAGAATTATGTTAGTGAAGTGTTTATGACTATTCGGCACAGGTTCTTCGACTACAAGCCAAATCAAGTCAACATGAATTCAAAAGAAAATGTTAAGAGAGCTTCCTTCTTACATGACCCGGCTGCAGCGAGCTTCAGCTTCTTCCGACGTCTCCTTTGGTTAAGCCTGTTTTGTATCCATCTTTCTTCTCTTTGTGAAGTATTGTAGTAACATGGATGTTTGAGAGAATCCTCATCGTCCATGATAGTCCAGATATTATCTGACATAGTGTTGGAGGAAGCAGAAATTATCACCAATGACAAAGTGCCGTGTCTTGAAGTAATTACCTCGCATAATCTACCACATCACTACAGGACAGCACCCGCGCAATGATCTATAGCCATCTCTACAAAGTTCTCGTCGCTGTTGCGAGGTCTCCTGGGTCGGATGACCCGACATCGCTTACCAGCATTAAACTGTTTGATGGTCCGAAAATTTGTCATCTGGACCCGTAACAAGTCATCAACTTCGGTATAGAGTAAGTTAAACGGTAATGCAGTCAATGGAATGCAGACTTATACCTGGTGCCTTGATGACGTTTGGTGGAGCATTGATCTTTGATTCCGACATGATGACTCGACCCTGCTATAGACTGAAAGTGCCTAGTCGGTTTGATGACCCTCACCTGCTAGGGGATGAAATAAATAGGACTTAGTATGGACTGGGGACATTACCGTGCTAGAGGACGGATAAATGCAACTCAAGGTGTTTAGTACGGTTTGATGACCTGAACCTGCTGGTAAACGAGGAACATGGGGCTAAGCATTATCACTGTTGATCGTTAAACGTACCCTGCTGTGGGTGGGCTTGAAAGTTTATACTAGAGATTGGATGACCTTACCCTGCTAAAGGATAAGTGAATGCAACTCAACAAGGTTAGTAGAGCCTGATAATATACCCTGCTAGATGATAAAAGTAAGGTTCAGAATATTAGTATCGTAGATGCCGAAAGAAAAGGCATAATGATTAATGTAGATTGATGACTTCACCCTGTCAAAGGATATGTATCTGCAACTTAAAGATTTTAGTACAACTTGATGACTTGACCTCGCTAGAGGATGTGAGAAAATGGGGCTTACTGTTGATTGATGAACCCACCCTGCGCTCGAATGTGTTGCTAGAGATTGATGACCTTACCCTGCTGGTGGACGAGGAAAATGGATGGTTCAGCGTATTGGTGTCGATTGATGCTATCCCCCCAGCTGCGTCAGCGCCCGGGTTTGAGGGGCCCACTTTTGTCAGGAACATCAAAATCTTCACAATAACAGGTATGGAATTTGTCATCAAAACAACCCCTAATCGCGCTTAAATCAGTAGAGACTCAATGGCAATAGCTACAGCTCAGAACCTACTCTTTGTATCGCAAGTAGATAGCATTTAGAGGTAGCACAAGAGCAACAAACATGTTCCAATTTTGGTAGCAGCTGGTAGCCAAAAATGAAATAATTTGATTGGCTCTATAACCCCGCTTAATGTACAGTAGCGTCAAAAGTCCAATCCCGGCGCTGACGCAGCTGGGGGATAGTGGATGAGATATCCAGACATGGTGACCTTGGTGTGATGCCGAGGATGCCCAGGCCAGTATCGACTGATGACCCTACCCTGCTTGCGGGCAAAGAAAAGTGGCGCTGGTCGTATTTAAAAAATGGGGGTTCAAAAGTTGGATCTGGACGTTGGGTGGATTAGGAAACAAGGGGTACGGCTAAATTGGTATTAGCGCATCTTACACGGGAAAGCTAAGCCATCTAGAATTAGTCTATACGAGGCCTCGGAACGATCACGCGATTTTACAGTCTGCAAGAATTGCATGCGAAGGCTGGACGTCTATATTATTCCAGCTTCGTTTTTGAAACTTATTGATTGATGTATTCACTACAGCAACTGTAGTCTTGAGGTAAGCAAATCATAATACATGTGTTATGGTAAAATTACTTATTCAACCAGAAATTACTTCGTAAACAAAAGTACTGCCCCAAAAGTGAAAAGCGCAGTCATACTGGAAGCAGCATATGTTACCACACCTCCGGACCTGGATGCAGATGTACTAGTAGAGTTGGAGTTGGCTTTGAGGACACCTCCAATGTTATTACCGGGTGGAGAAGTGCTAGCTGTAGAATTCTCGGCGAGTGCAATGAAAGCTTCAAGTGTATTACCAGTGGAGGGAGCATTGATTGTGCCGACCATGCCTGTAAATGCTATGTTAGAGAAGTTCTTCGAACAGAAAACCGACGTACCAGATTGGCAGTGGCTACTAGATGTTTGACTACAGTAAAACCAGATTGGCCTTGTGTCATTTACGATGACTGTGAAGCTGATCCCCGAAGGCGAGTTCTTGGTTGGGACGAAGTTAGAGAAGAAGCCGCCTGCCAGAGGATGACAGGGGTCGGCAAAGGAGGACTGAACGACAGAATGATTCTGCGAGTGTATTATCTTAGTTGGTACCCTGCACAAAATTTGATTGCTCACATTGGGAAAGAAATCGAATTCAATGGCGGTGCCAACATTTGCAGTAATATTGTTGGGGCTGTATGTGAGACTTTCGCCCTCGCCAACAGCTACTCTAATCTTTGTTCCCATCTGAGAATTGACGGCCATGAATGCAAGAGTTGCAAAGCCCAAAATTGTATTGGAGAGCTTCATTATTGATGATATGTTGCCTATGAAAGTTGAATGAATTTAAAGATGTCTTATCTTAGCTCTATGATGTAGAAAGTCGCTGAAGTCCAGATGAAGCTGTTCATATAAGAGAAGTCGGATTACGCAAAGGCGGAAACAGCTTACTAATTGCGATGTGGTCATCACCCACTTGAGTGTTTTCAATGTAGAAAGACACCTAAGACCTGTGATACTGTACTGCAGGTACATGTACATACTGTACAAGATACGCGCCTTCTAACCTTCAAAATTTTGTGTCATCGGTGATTACGGATGGTCCTTGCCATTTTCTTATCGTGTTGACCTCTCAATCAGGTAGAAGATTTTTCGAACGATAAACCATAAATGGTCAAAAGAATTTCGAATTCTCCCAGGACTCGAATTGTGAGCTTTAACTCATTCATGACACAGTCAGAGCATAGGAGACAGAGAATAAAGGAAACATATATCCAGCCTGAATAGCAAGTCAGAATCGATCGAGACAAACTCTTTGCTCTTTTCCACAATTGAATCGCCACACTAACATTCCAGACAAATTGTTCGACTTCGGTAGAAGGTAGATTTAAAGGAGAGGGGCATAGTAATCCGATTCCAACCTGCTGTTTGTGACGCCGCGAGCTTGGCCTTGCCTTCTGGAAAGATTTGGCTTTCCTTCGCAGTTGTATTTGTGATCTGTAACTCTGACAGTGATACAAATGAAACCTGAAGGCTCTCCTTCCTCCGATGGTGGCGTGTCGCACCGCGCTAAACACGCGAGATTCGGATTGGTCGCGACGACTGATCATCACCCTTCGCGTTGACAATTGTCGTCACACACTTCTGGCTTTTTGGCTCTTCAATCTCACCATGATCCATCCTAAGTTAGTAGGGCAAAGTTCAGCATTTGACGAGAAATCTTTGAGCTTGGATAAGCTGGATCCCTGACAAGATTCGTTGTCAATGCCACCGCGATCACTCTGGTCATGATTCTCCCTCGTCAACCTCCTCGAAGCCCCCCAGCTCTCCCCCCAGCCGACGCCCAGGCCCTCACTTCTCCTGCATCTGCGTAATCACCTGCTTCCTCAGCCTTACGCCAGGCCAATGTCCCGTCTCGTCCTCGAACCCCGCCGCTCCCACCAACGACTTCAAGAAGATAAATGACTCTCTCCAAACCAAAGCCGAGAAGCTCCCAACAGTGCAATTCCCCACCTCCTGTCCCTCCTGCCCGTCCTGCGAATTACGCGAAGCTTACACCTCCGCTTCTCCTACCGAAACTCTGAACCGTCTTAAAATTGGCCTGCAGATAAAAAATGTGGGGTAGGGAGTTTAGTTTGCGTGGGGGGAGCACGCAGAACGTTGTGCCTTAGGTGGACTATATTAAGGACATTGAAAGCAGTTGATGGAGATGATGGAAGTGATGGGGAAGCCAGCGGCTGTGGTGCATGTATTTGGGCGACATGGGCGTGGTAGGCTTGTGGTAGTGGTGAATATGGCTGGGGGAGTGTTAGAAATGATGGGAAAGTTGGCGGCGACGTTAACATAGTTAAGCGAGCTTGCGGAAGCATTGGCGGTGTTGGTCGGGTTGGGAATCTGGTAGATAATTTGGGCTTGCAGAAATGATGGGGAGGCCAGCGACAGAAGTGGACAAAGTGATGGGTGTTGGGTGGCCTAGTTACAACGGCGACGACATCTGGGGAGCTTGCGAAAGTAAAGGTGAAGTCGACTGTAGTGCTGAACTAGATTGGAGTACCGGTGGAAAGAGTTGGCAGCGGTGTTAATGAGATTTAGCGAGGTGGTAGAAGCGGTGGTCGCGGTAATTGTGATACGGAAGCTCGTAGATCAGTCTACGGAGCCTGGAGAAGCGATGAGGAAGCCCGCGGCAGGGGTCCACATAGGTAAAGTACAGGAGCTGCTAGATAAGTTGGAGAACTGGGGGAAGCAATGGGAAGCCCGCTGCAGTTACTTATGGATAGGTTTGGGGAAGCCGGTAGAAGCAATCGAAAATTGGCTGCGGTGGTAGGTGATATCAATATGTGGTTGTAATGTGAAGACGTTCTATGACTACGTTTCTTGCTTCAAGGAGCTGAGGATTTCTCACCGTCTCTTGTCATATGAGAGATCGTCAAGGTTCAAAAGCATAGGAAGAAGATCAAGACAAGATCAGAGAGTGTTTTGCGGTTTTTATCCTGAGACAACAATCAATCTGATTTTGCATCTCACACCGCTTGGAAGCTGGATACTCTCACGACCTAAGCGATCAGGAAAGCCCCGCAGACCCATACTGGAGAGGGCATCTCTTCTTTCACCCCGGCAATTTGCCATGAAGTCTTTTAGGTAAATCGATTCTCTCAATTGGAGAGTGAGGGCACAAATGGTTCATGTTTTAAATGCCCACTGAGGAGAAAAGATAAGCTCTATCACACGCTCGCAATAGTCGAGGCTGTCCACGGGACTAATTTGTAAGGGTAGTCCATGATAAAAAAAAAAAGGCACATGACAAGGATAACTTCCAAGTTGCTCCCTTGCCGACATAATCTTGGCGCCATGGGAGGAAATAATATTACACGAATCGAGGCGATCTATGTTGCATGTCGCAAAATTCCAGCACAGCCTCTCGTTGTACAAGGGCTTATGCGGGGTTTGATTCAACCCGACATCTCTATTGGATTAGCGTAAAGAAAAGGCGTGGTACAAGCAAATAATGGGCTGGCGGATGTAAAGTTGTTACTCAAGTAAGTTGGTAGTAAGAAGAAGAGAATAATCTACGACAGCTCGCAAGTAGATCCGAAGTAAGTATTCAGCCGTGCTTGTTTTAAATGGATTAAGCCACAAAGATATTTATTTCAGGACTTCATACGGAAGCCGCTGCCAATCGCTTACTCCCTCCTACCGTTGAATGCTTGTACCCCTATTGGCGCCAGAAGACGTCCTCAAATATATAGGTTCCAACAGATCTTTCTCTGGCTATCAGATCTTGTAGGAAGACCCTGAATCAACAAGACAGTGTGATGTGGAGATGTCGTAATGATTTGAAAGATCCCGCCATGTCCCTTCAGCAAAAGTAAAATCTGCCGGGTTCTGGTATATTGTGCTAACATCAGTTCCAGAAGTAACCGGGCTCGATTGGCTTTCCATATCTAGCTGAGACATATACAAATTGGAGGGAATGAACGGTACCCAAAGATTTGTTGTCAACTCTTGCCTATAGAGACCATCAGGAGACGATGGGCAGTGGTCATCGCTTAGCGTCTGCGACGTAAACTGCTTGGGAATGTTCGCCTGCAAAGAGAAAGGTTGAGGAGACCATGAGACACGGGTTTCAATTGCCAATGGAGTATCTGTATGCTTTTTCGCCTTCACCCTGCAGTCGATCTGCGTGCACTGAGCGTGTAGATGCGATACAGTACGTGACGAGATACTTGCTCGTCCGTCCAATTCTGCGAGTCGCCCCTTAATCTTCTGCCCTAACGATTATTTAGAACGAACTTCGACTTGATTAAAGATAAAGCACGTGCTTACGGTATTTACGTTGCGCAATACGATTCTGCATACGCCTCCGTTCGACAATGTCAGAAAACTTCGTCCAATCTTCATTTGGGAATGCAAAGCAGGCTTTTGAATTAGCTCCGGTGGCCTTTCCTAATTGACTTGAGGCTGGTATCATTTCCACCAAACTCCTCAGTAGTCTTTTTTTTGGCAGGATGCGACCAAATGTAGACCTCTGTCTCTCCCCAAGTGTGCGGTTTTATGCTCTTGATCTTATGAAATAAGACTTACAATAACAAAGAGCTGCGTCGCAGCTCAGGTCCATTGCGGACCTCCCGATTTGGTGCTGCATAGTCATCAATACTGGTAATGCTAATTTTCTGTGTCGCGATGATCAACGCCTACCACATGACAAAACTTTCCGCTCACGAGAATTTTGCCGACTACCGTCAGCGCTTCAAGATTCATTGATCGGGATCGTCATCGGTTCTACAGCATCGCTCCCTAGCCGTCGTCCAATATAACGGCCGATATATGAACAAACTTGATTACACGTTACAGTACAGCACTGTACAGTACAGTACGTTAGCAGTTCTCTTATATCACCATAAAGTACCTACCACCCAGCTTTCTCTGGCATTTTTTTCGGTAGTGTAAAGGGATCAGAACGAAAGTACCAAACTTCATAGAAAACGATCAAAACACTGATAATACAAAAACAAGCTTTCTCCCACTACTCTTTGATACAACTTTGGCTACTCCTATACGTAACTACGATCACACTCACTGGAACAGGTACAGTTTTTTGAGGGGAAAAGGAGCGCATTCATTTATGTAAAGTGCCAGGAGGCCTATACAGAGGGGGAGACCAAAAAGCCGGCTGGCACGTGATACCCGGCTTTTTGGGCCTCCCATCGGACTTCCTATGCTAAAGCTACGAAAATACAGAAAAGTGAAGAAAAAAGCCATGCAGCTACCACCCCATCACAGTAGGCAACAATAGTCTCCATTCGGTTGATACGCAATATTAAAATATGACTAAGTTAGTGTTTCAGATTGACTGCCGTAATTTTAAAGTCATCGTGGCTTAAGGGGCCAAATAATCATGTATAAGGTGCTTAAGAGACATATTTACTTAAGCGACACCAGAGTGATCACTTGAAAATAATCTATCAAGAGTATATTGCTGCACACTTCACATGAGAACTCCATTAAGGTGAGCCGATTTATCACCAGCGTCAGCCAAATAACTTAAACTACCATGATCTTCTCTCAACAAGCAAACAAACCTTCTTTAGTCACTAAGATGACTATTGTATCGTTAATAAATCTAGCTTTGTTTCGATGCAAAAGTCATTACTGTCTATCTTATTTGAACGTACCGAGTTAAACATCGCATGACTCCAGAGCACATCGATCCAAATATGTGGCTCGTTGAAGCAATACATTTCCCACACCAGACTGGCTCATCAAGGTTTGTAAGCGACATAACCATATACTCATGATTGTTAGCGTGTATGCAGTAACAAATGCCAAAATTCGAGCAGATGTACGTTATAAGAGAATGGGCAGGCTGAAGAAACGATCTAACTACGGGGCTTCGGGAAAACAGATTTACGTCTTCAATTTTTTCGAAATCTACCGTGGGGTGTTTTATATATAGACTTTGAAAGTGATGGTTAGCGGACGGCTTTGATTCGTAGCCGTTGATGGAAAGGCTTTCAATTACGGTCTCACCCGGTTACATCGAAATGGGGTCAGGGCTATTCGGCAACCAGAAGAAGGTTCACAATCACAAGGTCTTATAATATGAGCGGTACACGTGTGTTTAAGCTATGTGCCTGTCACCAGCTCGAATGCGCCTCAATTGCACTTATTGCTGATTGCTTAACTTAACTCAGTATTAAATCTCCCAATGCCGGTGATGTGTCTTTTGGATGGTAAATGGCTGATACAAGCCACAATACTCATGAAAAATGAGAGTAACTTACTCACCCTAGAGTTGCAGAGTATTATCAGAGGTTTGAAAAGATTGGTAGAAGCTAAATGGTGCAGGGGTTGGACAATGTTATGTCAGAACGATATTCTGAATGGGATCCGAACGAAGACCGCGCAACGTGGCGATATAGATAAAATCAAATTCTATTTTTACTGTACAGTCGGCTTCGAAATCCGCTTCCTCTTTGTAAACTCTTTCCTCTCAATTGAGCCACGCGCCAAGATACTGAAGTCAGCACTAGAGGTATTCCAGTTAGCTGTTAATCGTCCCTGTATTATAGCCTGAGGCTAGAGAGCGCCGCTTTTGAGACTTAGTGATGACCTTTATTCCAATTTGAGATTGATGACCCTTTCTGCGACGGTAGCATTCTCTGTCATCATGTGACGACGTGATGACCGTTTTCGGTTCTGTAAAGCAGCCAGGTTTCCCACCACGCCACGTGACGTGAAGAATGTAATGACAAAGAAACAACTAGCCGTAATGAATTTCTTGTTGCTTGGCACTGTGGCTCAACAAAACGAAAGATTCCACAACGAGGAAGCCGATTTCGAAGCCCACTGTACGAGAAGGCAGACTTCAGAAGTTTTGAATCGAGGCAGAATCAAACCCGACGGAGGCACCAAGGTGCATATGAAAATTTATGATTGCAGTGGATCACAGATTGACTATGCTACTATAAGAGTAGAACCTGTAGATATTTGGAAGGTACGGAGCTTAAGAAAGCTGACGCGCCGCTTATACAATGTACCGACTTGATGTCGGCAAAAGCGGTTAGGTTTTAAAGGCAGGATGGGTGTAGGATGTAACAAGCTTTGAGAGCTTTCGTCAACGTCAGCGTAGCTTACTGGTAAGGGTAAACACACCAAGACTTGTATTTAGCAGGACCCAGTACGAAAGGACTCAACTCATGTAGTTTACTGTTCTCACAATTTCTTTTCGTGATAGTTCGATACCCTTAAAGCATTTAACTACAGTACAGGATCATGAGTTTAAGTGTAATTGTTAAACTGGAGGTTGACGATAAGGATGTCCTACGACCTATTAAGATTTTCGACATTGCATACAATACGTGGTGTGAATCCCACAATTATAATGTTGGGGATGCTCAAAGAGTTAGTCTTTACATCGTGCAGAGCTTCAAAAGTCACACTAATATTTCTCAGCTTAAGGAGTTCAAAATGGAATTGGAAGAGTACATTAGTACTTTAGAGATCTCGAAGCTTCAAGACGAGAGTATTGTTCGCTGGTGTGGCATTTTCCTCAGAGCATGCGAAGACTGGAGAGCACCCATTAATCCTCGGAAAAACGTAAGTATCAAAGTATTTTAAATGAACTTTACTGAGTCTCTAAGCTGCGTGAATTTAGTTCTAAAGTCTTTGGGATTCTCAAGCACTTCCCTCAAGAGATCGGGGAAAAGAAATCCATATTAGTATGGTTTTGCGACCCGAAGGGAAGTCATATCCAGTGTGTTGAAGAAAAAAAGTACGAGGTTTACTTCTCTAGAAATGGGTTATCAGTCAAAGGTTATGCTATTGAGCCTTTGATCACTTATGATATGTATAACCTAGTACCTAAAAACTGAATTACTTAATGAATGATATCCTTGTCAAATTCGGAACAACGCGGACAGTACATAGACACATGAGCAACATAACCAAAGACCATCGAAGTTCCCAATTCCTCCCTCCCAGCCTCTCGCTGCCGTCGATCCAGGGATTTGAAGACTGCAAAGCATGATCTGCCTGTTCTTTGCTTCCTTGTATCAACAATATCTTCGTTTTCTACTCTATCATTGATCCGAAAAGGACGACGTAGCGAAATTTCTGGGGTCAAACGGGGCTGTCTGGAAGGCAGCAGTCATTCTAATCTAAGAAGTCACAGCAAAGTTGAGGAAGAACCCAATATAGATTGTGCATGGACTACAGTACAGTGCAGTATAGAAGACCCTCAAATCCTTGCCCAAACCCGTTGAAATAAAGTCAAAAGATCATGACAGGGAAGCTTTGATGGCTGACTGCTTAGACTTGAAAGTTGAAAAGATGATGACATACTAGTATTAGTGGTGATTCGCATGGGGGTTATTACTATTTCGACTTTGTTTCTTGATAGTTGCTAATTTTAGACTATCTTTGTTAGTGATTTTATGCTTCCCTTCACAACAGAAATATCTAATCGACCATTACCTTCATACAAAGTGCAGTGCAGTAAGACTCCAAAAAACACCAAGAGACTTTTCCTACAACTAAGATGCCACTTTTCACATCGGTAGCCCAATGTATGGTGCAGAACAAAGCTTTAACTTGCACTGTACCTGTATTCGGCAAGTTCGAATCAAATTCTGACGTTGCTGGACAGGGGGAATGTAGAGTAAATCCAACAAGTGAAAGCTAGCTAATTCTACTTCAGATTGTGGTATCTTTCGTCGTCACATTAATTCTTACTATTGTGGTGACTTTTCTTGTTCTCGTTCTCCAAGCTGCTGAGCATTGGAAATGGCGGGACATCAGTATAACTACTGAGAAAGAGCAAGCTGGTCATTCATCATGCAAGTAACTTCTTACTAATGCACAGTGTTTTAGTGAGAAAGGAAAACTCGATACAGCCCACTTGAGACGAATTTTTGATGGCCTTCTCGTCGGCCTCAATGACACACAAATGATCACCGCTCTTGCCTTAATGATTGTAACTGAGTTTCAAACTATGTGTATGATCTCAGCATATCATTATAACATTGTATGTGAGTTGGTTCTTATGTCTACTATGGTACATCTTTGCTCAATGACTATCATTGAACACTACTTCTATAACAAGTATCTTGCGTTACTCCGAATATTGTTTATTGTAGCAAACTTCATCCTGGGCTTCTTCCTCTTCGTATTCCGAGCCATAAGCAACGGCTTCCCGGTTGAAATTCCTTCAAGCGAAAACGAAACAAATAAGACTTTACTAGTTATACCGGCGGTCTGCTTCAAAAAAGGCAGCACCCTACAAGGTACTACTACTGACAAGTCGAAGTCATATTCGGGTATAATAGAATATTTTCTTTTATCTGCATTCTTTATAGCCGCTGTTATGCTCTCTCTGTTCCACACACAACGATTTAATAGAGATAAAGCTTTTAAATTCAAGCACTGGACATATTGGGTACGGGGTCTTATGGGCATCATGGCCTTGGGCACTTCTATATGGCTTGTCACCCGCCTCTTTCGCTTCAAGAACTGGATGCGGCATTCAGGTTGGTTTAGTGAAGAGGACGATGGAGAAGACTCTTGGCAATCGTTGGGCCAAGTTATCCCCATGATTCTGTTGATTCTTCCTCTACTGCAAATTGCAGAAGGCTCGGCAAGTACGTTCACCCAGATGTCAAATTTTGCTGAAATTGATTCACGTACATAGATCTATACGATAGGAAAAAAGAGAAAAATTTCAAGTTTGTCAACCGACTACAAAGCAGTACACCGCCTCCCGCACCACCGGCCACCACTACAACGAATGACTTGAATTACATTCAGCGACGGATTTAATGACCAATATTAGGCACTGATTTGGCGAGTGAAGGGTTCTCTCTATGACTTAAATTGCAAAATTGTAGCAAGTCAGTATCGACACTGGCGGATTTTGACGGACACTAGAAAGATAGTATCTTAGCATGTGAATGTAGTTTGACAGTATCTCTATATCCTCCGTCAGAATATCCTTCATTTACGATATGAGAATACCTAAGTAGACCGAATTGATTAATTGCTACTACAAATCTCCTCGTGAATGTCAAAACAACAAAGACAGTACAGAATCGTTAAACTAGAGAACATCGAGGGTTCCAAGGTTACTCTCACAGCCTCTTGCTGCTGTCGATTCATGGTGATATCTGTTTTTCCATGGCCTACCCAGTTGTGTTGAAGCTAAATATGACGGCATTTTCGCTCGTCTTTCATTTTCATCAAAGCTACGCGATCGTTGGGCAGTGAGAGCTGAGTTCAGTTTGGAATATTCGTATGATTATGAATAGAATCTTCAAAAGAATTATTAGCAAGTTTTCAGAGTTGTTGCTCGGACGTGATTTCTTAAAGTAGATTAGTCAACGACAAGAAAAAGATTGCAGTTGATTTATGGGGGTGTGGAGTATTCAGGAACGATCTCACAACAAATTCATAAGTATATAATCAATCAATTTCAAAGTAACAGCAGTCTCTCTCGTCACAGAGGTGCGTCTTTCGACGCAGGGACGCATTTTTTTGCAGTAGGCCCCCTAGACCTTTGAATTCTGAAGAAGTCTGTTTCGACACTAGTTTCTGCCACTTCTACTGACAACGTCAACCTATACGGCCTCCCAATCCTCATCCTGCTTCTTACTTGACTCATCCTGCTCATTATCCAGCTCAATTAACTTCATGTCTGTTTCAATCTTCTCCATGCTCGGGTCAGCCTGCTTCTTCTGCTCAGAAACACCAGTAGCCATAAAACACTATTCTGCAACATCTCGATACGCTCGGGTGTATTGTTTGGTTGCAATTTATCGATAAGCGCGGTATCCCTGATGGTTCTATGAAGTCGTTCGTACATTGAGGACAACTGTTGAATAGCCGGATCTAGTATATTCGCTTCAAGATGAATGGACATATGAGAGCTCCTTGCTTCAAAGTCATCTATCATCGCAAGCACTTGTGATATCTGGTATCCAAGAATGACTAGGCTGTCGCGGAGCTCCTGCCTGGTACGAAATACATACCACATTAGGGCTGTTGTACTACCCAGCCTTGCTAGTTTTGCTGTGGAATCCGAAAAGCTTTCAAGTTGGGAGTAAAGCTTAAGCAGACTATCAACACCGGTCTTCTGTTCCTTCATATCGGAGCCAATCAGCGGTTCGAGGCTCGCCAAAGCAGATTTTCTTTTTTCTAGCAGGTTTTTTTTCAGGGACCGTGTCGGTCCTATTAAATTAGTTTTAGCATTTATTCGATATATTATACTGGCAACTTACTTCCAAAGGATAGTATAGTTGGCCACCGCTGAGGAGTAATGCAAAATCTTCAAGACCTCTTTTTCTTTAAGCAAAAACTTTGCATAAACATCATTGAGCCCGATGATCGCATTTTTCAACAGTGGGCCCATGGAACCCAGTCGAGTATCCCAAAAGCCTTTCGTCATGTCGGTATGAGTGGAGCAAGATCCGGGGTAAACGTTGCATGATGAGCTAAATACTTGTCAAGGCTATCTCGGAGGCTCGAAGAATCCATTTTAGAAGGTGCCGTTGGTTAGAATGAAGGAGATGAACAAAGATGAGGAGAAATATACGCATATACGGCGAGGGTCAGGCACTTTATGTCAAATAGCGCGAGTTGCTAGTCGCCCACGAGATTCGTCACGCGGCGAAGGTTTGATCCAAGACGCATTTGGCTTTAGCCCTGGCTGCTGAGAACCACTCACAGGAAGAAGTAGGCGCCGATATGCATTGGCGGCTTTGCGGAGTAAGTAATCCCCTGTTATAGTGAGACTGCTTTCTAGGGTAAGGTCATGATTTCATCCGATGTTCTGTCTCCAATGGGCCGGCGAAAGCTACAGTACGCGCGCTAAGCGGATGAACGGTAGCTTCCCTGGCGCAACCATGGTGGCCGAGCACCAGCCACATAGAGCCAATGCAAACCATTTGCGCATTGGTTAAACGCGCGCGTGGATGAACATACAATCGATCGATATGGGTGCGAATATTGGGTCGCCTTCCTCAATCGCGGGCTCCAGGCTCCCAAAATTGAGATTAACCCCGCTGTTAGGATGAAAGGGTGCGCCTGAATTTTCAGACAAAATTTGGAATTGAGCAACGAAAACAAGGGACGACTTGGCTACAGTCCTCGCTCGACAAGTCGCCCATGGCGGATAGCTGCCCATCGAGCAGGCGCAACCCCCTACCAAATGCCATTTATAGTGGAGTGTCAAGATCCCAGAGCCGAGGAGAAAGCGCTAAAACGATGCATCCCAGAGGGCGAGTTAATTGTGTGAACATCCTGGTGTTTTGAAGTTCTTCCGTGTCTCTTACATTCTCCAAGGTGGCCCTTTGCTTGGAAAATATCGTTCCACCTCCTTACCGGGAGGCGATACTAGATGCAGATGCTACTTCAAACGAAGAATCCCAAATCTGGTGATCGTATCCTCCGTTCAGACAGGGAAGGCAGGCCAATCTGGAAACAGTTCGGACCCTCCGAAGATTCGGCTAAATCTTCCTCCTCTTTAGTCCAGGCAACATACGCCTGGTCCAGAAAGTGGAAAAGACTGGAAAATGCAAGTTCTCGCAGCTCAACTCCAAATCTAAACAGAAACACAGTCAACCTTAGTATCATCGTTGAGGTGATATGAATCACAGGTGTCTCACTAGATGCAGGAGGAGAAATCATGGGACGGTAGAGAAAAGCTGCCAGCAGAAGTTGACATAATATGCAGGAAGCTTCATCCATGCTGCAGCTTTCTGTAGCTTTCTATAAACATTGCCTGAACGTAGCCACTGTATTAGGGAATTATATTTATCCGAGAGAAATACTTTAAACATGCTGAGCCTTCTTATTTTTTACTTGGATATGTATTTTCGTATTGCAGCAATTATATCTGCAGGTCAATTTAACAACTGAGACACACCCTTGTCAAACACTGTTTATGAATCGATACTCTTTCGAATATTTATTGAGCTTCTTTGGTTGTCTTCTCTCTCGAAATAATTATTTTGGAGCGCCAGGTTGTTTTGATCGGCCATAAGCTGGGCCAACAACTACCTGATCTTTCCGATTTTAGTCTCATCTTTTGCTTTGGACCCTCCTTCTTTTTTTCTGGCTCGACCAATTTGAAGAATCCTTCCTCTTCTGTCCCTTCACTTTATCGCTTCCTTTCGCACCAGTCAATCTTGAAGTCCATTTGGGTACATCACTACCACCTAATGCAATGACCTCGGAATCTATATCTTCGTGAAACAACTCAATGAATGTCTGACACACGTTAATCATGGTTTGCGCCGAGTCTGTAGTAGCCATTACTGTGGAGTTTCTCTCCCAAAATGCCCGCCCGTCGAAGCCATCAACCTTGTTTGGCGCTCTCCTTGAGTTCTTGGACGTCTCATTGGTAGTGCCAGAAGAGCTACACGAGAGGCCGTATTGTTGTCGAAGGTATGTCATGGTATCCCAGAGTCCTAAAAGGGCCTTCGAGGATGCTGCTAAGGTCCGGAGACGATTAGAACTAGTATTTCCGTTCGCTGCAGCAGGTGTTGTATGGCCTGGTAGTTCCTTTTCAATCGCATCCACAACAGCAATTCCCGCCCTAGTGAATACTTTCTCCATGGCG
The DNA here is from genome assembly GCA_031472005.1 of Tetracladium setigerum. Taxonomy (NCBI): domain Eukaryota; kingdom Fungi; phylum Ascomycota; class Leotiomycetes; order Helotiales; genus Tetracladium; species Tetracladium setigerum. The sequence goes on along the minus strand of PZJY01000004.1, from coordinate 671,716 downwards.
AAGACGATTGCGTTCAGCTCTTCCACAGACGCATATTCGAAGAATGCGATATTTTCAAGAATGAATTGAGAACGCTGAAGATATTGTGGCAAGTCAATCCAGGAACTTCGAGACAAATCAGGTTCAATCCGGGCACATAAGCCATCAAAGAACTTCTTCCGGTCTTTGATTCTGCTAGTCTTTGTTACCTCCATCATCCGGTGGAGTATGGAGATATAAGGATCGCAAGTTGCGCCCCGCACATTGTGGACTACGTCTCGCTGGTACTCGTATGTAACTTCCACAGCTCGCGAGTATTCGTCTTTAATAATACTTTCAAACTTCTGGTGAAGTGTCTGGTGCGTAATGAAAGATAATTCAGCAATTTTCCCGTTCTGAGAAGTCTCCAAAGCTATACAAATCTGTACGCACTCTTTTGGATGAAGAAGACCCTGACGTGTCATGCTGGCAAGAACCTCAGTTGCTAATAAAGCTTGATCGCCTTGCGTAGCTAGTGCGATCCGCATGAGGTCCTTTCTATCACTCGCAAACCTCTGGGTGATGAGTGCGGCGACTCCATCAAAATGGCTGCCCCCGATATGGTCCAACTTGGCGGCCACTCTGCTGTGAACTTCGGAGTGTTGTTCTTCGGTTAGAAGAACCTCTTTGAAGGCTTGTATAATAACAGTCTCCAGCAAGGAGTTCTTTTCTTCAAATGCCTCCTCGAAGAGTCTGGTGACTACTGCTGATGCAAAGTGATTTGGTCGTACCTGACATACGAGACAAATAGCCTCCAGAGCAGCTTTTCTCAAGTCTACTGGCTGTCCAGAATACGAGAACAGCGAGAAGGTACCTATCATGAACTCGTAGACGGAGTGGCAGTCTGTGAATCTAGTTTGGAAATGTTCTAGCAGTGTCTCGAAATGGCAATACTTGCCACACATGCCGGCGATAAGCAGGAGCTTCTTAAGTTTTTGGACGTCTTCTTGCTTGACTGGATCATGGAGGCGCAGGTCCACCATTTTCTGTATATGCTCAAGGCAAGATAATGCCAAATTTGCGAGAGGTTTGCTGTCCTGGAGAATGTTGCTGATTGTCCACAAGCAAGGAATCACTTCATTGAGAATTGTCCGATTAAGGCGAGTTATCTGCTTTATGAGACCTGTTCTCATGAATCTGAGAACCGCTGGGTCAATGTCTAAAACATATGGGAGAGTATGGTATAGTATCAAGATCACTGATCGGTATATTGCCATGTCATTCGCGGTGTCAATTCTGCCGAGGTATGGCGTTAAAATCTGAATTTGCTGCTTTGTGAAGATACTGGTGTTAGTTTTGGCAAATATCAGTATTAGCTGAAAGTTTGCCGCAGTATCCAATACAGCGTTACTTCTGGTGGTGGAATCGTCGATCATCTCGAACATCGCCGTGACAAACAACGAATACACTCTGAGGGTAGCTGATTTTCTGGCAGGTTGTAGGACGATGGCTTTTAATGCTGCGGTGAGAATGGAAGGCAGACGACGATCCTCCTGAATAACTTCCGCTATGAGACAGACATTGCTGGCCATGGAAAGCGTCGTTTTCACAGAAACTTTCTTAGCCGATGCTCGCAGATGCGGTAATATCCATATTTCCTCGATGCTTTGACAAGCGACTTCTCGGACGGTCTGATCCAAATCTGCAGTGCGATACAGGAGGGCACCCGCGATTTTGCTCCTGGCATTGACTCCTATATCACGGGGATATATATCCTTCAAAATCTTTGTCGCACGCTTGCGAACAACCACGCTTCCATCAGTCAGCCGTCGCAAGATATCGGGTATCATTTCCGCTCCGAGCTCCGGCGCGAGCTCTACGCATCTGCTTATAAGTTTCAGAGCCGATTCACGTACTAATACTGAGATATCCCTGGTACGACCAGATATCAGAGTCTTTATAGCGGGTGTCCGGTTGATGAGGTGCGAATCAGCTTCCAGGATTTGGAGCACCACTTTCAGGCTTCTACATCGAATTGATGCATTGGGACTTTTTGCAGAGTCTAGAATAACTTCTACTACTTTGTTGAATGACTCACAAAACTTCGAATGCAGCAATGTCAAGCTGTACGCTATGCGAGCGTCACTAGCAGTAACGCATCGAGGGTCAAATGCTTTTGGGTCAAATGCTTTTGGGTCGTAAAGCTTTTCGGTGAATATCTTCCGTATTTTCGCAGCCAAGAGATTATGCTTGTGCTTAATGTTTCTGAGGCCGGTATCGATACCCGTGGATGTATGTATACTCAAAACCCATTGTACTGTGAGATATGCGATAGCGCCGTGTATCCGCGGCTCTAGAGCTGACTGTAGTATCAAGAATTCGACCGAGGCGTGGAATGGCCCTCCCAGCTGTGTGATATCCTCAAGCCGAGGCTTCAATGGCAACGATTCCTCTATGATTTCTCTAGGCCACCAACGAAGAGTCGTCTTGAAATTTTCAGATTGGGTCGTATGCCGAATATTATGGTTCAAGCGCGAGATAGCTACTCCCATCAATCCAAGAACATCAACAGCCATCAACTTCAATATTGGTGTGTCGTCTACCTCTAGTAAAGGAATCATCTTGGAAAGAATAAGTCGAAGCAGGAGCTCAGCGGCTGGCCATTCGGGGCAATCGAAAGTTCTAACAAAGTCTTCTACGAAGTTGTAGAGAAGATTGCGAAAAGATTCGTCCTTTTTCTGGGTAGGACTTAAAGCTCTGCTTATAACAAAGCTTGTAATTTGCAAAGCAATGTTTGCGGCTGTGTCAAGCATGGGAGAAACTAAAGCAGAAAGCGCTTGTATGGTCATCGGCTTGACGTTCTTGCCACACTCTTTTCTGACTTCTATTCTGGAATCATTCCCTCTCGCAGCCTCCAAAGCCAACTCTCTCGCCGAAGACGCATTTCTCTCGTTCAGATGTTTATCATCATATTTGCTCGCCGCCGCCTGAATGATCCGCATGATCAAGGCTGAAATTACTTGAATACTTCCCCCCTTAAGAAGCTCAAAATCGCGGGACTTTTGTAAAGCTGGCATTTTTCTCAATGAGACCAAGATTTCATTGAGAATGTTTGGTCTTTGAGTGGGACAGTAATGGAAAATCTGTACTATCAAATCCAGGGCTGCGATGCGTAACGTTTTCAACCCTGCCTTCTCTTTGCCATCATTCGTGAACAGCAAAAGAAGTGCCGTTGATTCGAGTGTATCCAACGCTGTTTCAGGAAACTTGATATCTCCTACTAGTGTTGTTAAAAGGTCAAGAACCTGCTTGCATGTTGACCTCAGGGCAGCGAATGGATCAATCGCGGCAAGACTTAGTAGTTGGTTGGTTGGAATAAGAGTTGGAACAACACAAGTCTCTAAGACATGTCTGAGTGCGTCAGATAAAATCTGAATAACGTTTCCGGAACACAGCTGTATCTCTTGACGCCCTCCGGACCTAATGAGCAGGCAGATGTATCCCGATAGGAGTCCGTAGTCAAGTATCCATGCCTGATCTTCTCTTCCTGGGTTGTCTTCAAGTTTAAACTCTAAGATTCGAGCAGCGTATAGATGTTCGTCACATAATTTTCGCAACCTCAAAATATCCTCAAGTGGTACTTGAGACAAGCAGCCGAGGGCGACAACCTTCCTCAACTGTTGTTTGATGTCTGATAGAACGGGATAGAGGAGACCAATTCTATCAATGTTGATCACTTGGTATTCGCCTGTTGTATCCGGTATCTCATTCACAATTCCGAAGGCTCTCCGAAGAAATTGACGGAGGATTCGGGCAGCAATTTCTTCATCGCCGTCTTCATGCCCTGAATCTTCCGTTTCCCCTTCGACTGGCATTAGGCCTTTACACTTTGGTCGGTTCATAGCTGGCGACATTTTTACTTACCGAAATCGCTTTTGAGTCAAAAATTTGCTTGAATTTGATACAATGAGCACTATGAACGACTGGGTATCCCGACAAAAATCGTCGGGTAGCTTTATCCTTCCATTATTTGCAGACCCAGAGTGAGTTTAGCAAGTTGATACCTCTGCATGGCAAAGCTGTGTCTTCCATGTTGTAAATTTTAACTAGTGATTTGTACTGTATCGCTCATGGGCAGTTGTTGATCGCCAACTGAAGACATCCGATCATCATTGGCCACGGACATCCAACACGGACTGCTTCTGGATCCACTCTTGATGACCTGCAGTACTAGTGCACGTCGTTGATGACCTGCATTAAAGTGGGACCTGCATGCTCGAAATTCCGCGTAGCAGAAAGTGGGCGCATACGAGCAAAAAATGATCCAAACTAGACCCCATGCGTTAGGTCCACGCGACAGCGATTGCGAGATAATGTCATACAGCATCCGGGGAAGTCACCACTAATTCACACTAGAGTTTTTGAGACCCGTTTTTGTCATCCGCCAGCAGGGACAGGTCATCAATTCGCACTAACACGTTGATGACCTTTCCCTGCTCATCAATCTGCTCGATGAACTCAATCAAAACACTTGAGCAAATTGGCTCACTTCTCGAAGGAAGGGTACTAATGAACATGGTCATCTCGAAATCAAGTTCACTGAATCCAAATTTGTTGGAGCCAATCCCAAACCCTTAGGCTACATTATACGTGCTTCAAATCATGTTGTACGTTCTAATGTATGTACAGTATCATGCGTGCCTCAAGAGACTAAAATAAAAAGGGTTATTACAGCACACGTCGATCCAATATTATATCATCGAGACCATCAATTGACGGAATAGACTAACTTCATTAGAACCGAGCCTTCAACATAGTTGCAGACGTTATCATGGGTTCGGCACGAGGTACCCTGAAAAGGTGGAGCCCGGAGTCCCAGAAATTGTGTCAACAATGTCATCAATACCCTGACAATGCCAGCAACGAGTCAAAATCTTGGAGCGACTAAGGCCACGAGATTGTTTCATTTCTTCCCGTCCATAGGCTGCGGATTGAAAAAAGCTTCCTGGTGAATGGTATCTCCAAAATCTCAACAGGATATGTCTAGTGGCAACTTGCCTGTCTGCTCGGTGTTAACCACCCGATCAAAAGCATACTTATACCAGTCATCGATGGCCGCCTATGGCTTCATTTTTTGCACAATTCATTCATTGAGTCATAGTACCCGCAATATGATTAGTCCTAGAAGCCGGTCTTGAGAAGGAGGTACGTTTGCCAAGAAGAACACGAACTTGCATGTTAACGTTAGCAGCCACACCAAATCTCGTAACGGGTGTGCGACCTGTAAGCGTCGACATATACGATGCGATGAAACTTTACCTCAGTGGTATGTCCCAATTTAAACTCCTTGTCCGTCACAGAACCAGCAGTAATGACTGTCCTTACAGTAAAAATTGTACAAGATACAATTGCCGTTGTCCATATCAGGATTTAGCGAAAACGGAACAACGAGAATCGAATTTCACCAGAGCCAATTTAATGTGGAGCTCTGAAGTTGAGACTGAAGTCCGGAGTTGGCAACAGATTGGACAACCTTCATTTCCAAGTCTCTGTGTCTTTCCAGCAATTCCTTTTGAGAAATTTCCCCTCGAAGATCTACGCTTGATCTACCACGTCGCTTCGATCTCAAGCGAACTCAGTGCGAGCAATAGCAGTGACTTCACAATATGGGTGAAACAAGTACCACTGTAAGTTATGGAGCTGGTGAGGGACGCTCAGGCCAAGTGCTGACACATTGATATAGATTTCTTGAAATTGGGGCTACGAACGATTTTGTAATGCATTCTCTACTAGCTCTGTCAGCATCGCATCTGGCATGGCTTACTGGATGTCCACTTGCGGCTAATATAGCCTTTGAGCATAGAGGGGTTGCCCTTAAGGGCTTCATGAAGCGATTGGGTCTTTCCTAAGAGAAAACTCAGATGCCGTTCTCGCAGCATCTCTCCTGTTATCTTGGCAGGCAACTGAGTGGTTAGTCGAGACAAAACCGGTTCCTCGCATTTTTCTAATGTGTTTTAGGCGGGATTGGACACGTTTAATGCACGGAACTTCCTCGGTAAGCTTTGTATACTCTAGGAGGACATCTGCGTGCAACTAACATATCTATGAGATAATTGACGCGATGCAACCGTGGAAGAATGAGTCACGATTCGGAGATTTTATCGCAGAAAAGAACACAATTCCAACTACACCACCATCTCCCGATACGCCTTTCAACAATCCCAAGCACGCAGATTTGGATGCCCTTCGACTCGCCTCTGTGAAACTTCGAGAGGTGGAAGCCTATATGAAGCAAAGTATGGGAGGGACTGAGGCTATTACACAACTGATCAGTTTCGTTGAAGGACTTCGAACATTGTCGCCGCTTCATACCACGACTCAAAGATTTGACATGCTCGATCCTCTCAGAACGTGGCTCCTCTGGCTCCCCGTTGTATATGTGCAGGAACAGCGAATGCCACTCTCTGCATTTGTCGTTCTAGCACACTTCTATACGATTGCATTAATAGTTGAGCCACTGTTCCCAGAGATTGGCGCTGCCTACCTTGGCAGTCTTTCCCTGAATCCAATCGAAGAAATTGCACGACGACTGGTTTCGCTTCGTGCTTACCCCACTTCTCAAAAGGAACTTCAGACTGCACTCAACTTTATGGCGTATCCTGTGGACATGGCTTGCGAATTCAGAAGTCGAATGGGCTTAGTGCTGCCAGAAGGTGTGGCATTGCTCCGGCAAATCATTTACGCACATCATGGCTGCGCCATGGAGCAGAGCATATCATGATTAATTTTGGCTTGGAGGTAGCCGCTATGAGTTCACTGCTCATCGAGTTCGGAATACAACCCCCATATCATGTAGTGTTAGATACTAGGATGCAAGTCTTCGGCTCAATCTCTCCTTGCCAGCTCTTTGGCGTCAATGTTTCTTACAGCGCAAGTCAGTTGTATCACTCAGCATAATAGTGGAGAATTTGTTACTAGCAAATATTGTCAAAGAAGCGTTTATCCTGGTATCAGTGCAGGACCCCAAACAAGAACCGGCTGAAACCAGTACCAAAATCTCCGATACAAAATCTTGTGTACTATGCTTTTGGCAAGCTCAAATCCTTCCTTGTTGGGCCAGCGTCTCGAGTAGGTGAAGTGCCTCGAAGAGCAGTTTTTTCAAAGGTCTATAAGTTTGTCAGATGTGTGCAGTCGATGACGAGTTTCTTGACACGGGCAAATCTGGGTCAGAACGGTCCCTTTCGGGGGACAACCACAACCGAACCCATATTTAACACTGTCAAAGTTTGATTCTCTCGTTGGCACACACTGGCGCGTCCAAGCGACCGTCCTTTTTTCGTACTTCAGTGCTCGAAATAAGTTGAATAATCTCACTCTGGATTGTAATATCTCACTTGATGGACTCATAATCACTCAAGATGTTCATCTCAAGAGAAGTTCTTTTCTTGTAGTGGGCGAGATGTCAACACAAACAATACCCCCAAAAAATTAACAAAGATGATGGGTTCATATTTTCAGGGGGAAGGGCATCTAGGAATTTGGGCTCAGCGAGACGAAGCCAATTGTAAATCTGCTTTCTGAAGCGATACCCACTGCTAACTTCAACCTTTGAAGTCCCCAACCAGCGATATTGTCAAGGTCTAAAGCTCTTGTAGGTATTCAGACCCCTCGGATTAACAACAAGCGCCCAGAATCCATCAAACGCTGAATGCCGAGCTTTAGATGCAGTGGATTGAAGGACACCATATAAATAAACGAAACGACTTCTATCCAGGATAGTCCCTGTCCGCCGCTTCTGACTTCTCCACAGCCTTTCCCTCCCTACGCATCCAATCTTTCTCATCGGCGCTCAAAAATCGCTCTTCACTACTGCTGTCTCATTTTCTCTTCCTTATGTTATAAGTCTTTGCATCAATCTCTTCTTACCCGGCTCCCAGAGCTTGGTCCTGAAGCTCCTGCTCTTTCTCTCCCTCCAATACAATGCTTGCGATCTCGGCGTAGCTCATAGATACAGTTAATGTGGTATCGGCTTGGGGAAACAGCCTTATGATCTCCTTTGCTGGAGCAAAATAGCCCAGGCTCATAGTCAGCTCTCCTTGCATAACAATCCCTCTTTCATCGCGAATAAGATCTGAGTCGGTTGTCTTTTTACTGCTCAACACCTTCTCCTCTCCCTCTATCTACAAATTTGGCGCCCAAGTGCCGATGTAGATATCTTTGGAATTCGGATCTGTTTCGATGCCAATCACGAGTTGGACGGCACCCCAGCTTTCAACAATATAATCGTCCGCGGCTTTGGCCAAACTGTTGCTTCATTGGCTATGTGCCGATTCCAGGATAACGCCTGGATACCGCAAGCTTTTGATCTTAAACTGCTGGTCTGGATCACGGTGCCAGGTTTTTGTAAACCTAACCCGAGCTGAACCTAAGCTCGTTATTGCTTCGATGAGGCGTTTTGTATCGGAGTTTGTTATGGCAGAAGAGAGAATGAGGCGCACGCGATCGTGGATGGTGTCGGCGACTTTGCGAGAAACGAATTCGTGGACGAGAGTGGGCATGCGGAGGATGATGAGATTATCGTTTATTAGGTCGTGCCTGTATGCGTGAAGTCAATGTATTGTGCAGAAGGTTAGAGAAGTAGCGGAATACGCAACTCAGCTTATCCTGGACATAAGCCTAGACTGCTGGCGCAGATGCAGCCAAATGCGTTATTGCTCGTGCATACGCACCTTTCGATATCGTAAAGGAGAGGTGCAACTGGGAACTTAGAGGTATAGCGAGTGCGTGGAGAAGGTCCAACTGGAAATGATTCAGCACAGGGACAGTGGTAGAATTCCGCACTTTTATATCGCTTGGTGGGAGAAGGAGGAAGATCGAGAGGGTTGCTTGGAGGGGTGCTGATGGTTCGGGACCGGTGGTCTTTGATGAATTTATCGCCCGTCATCGACGTGGGATTGTAGCATTTGTTATGAGACAATCGCAGATATTGAAAGATAAATGGGGAGCCTGTGTTGGACGTGGAGAATTGAGGGTTGAGAGTTGAGAGTTGTCGTGCGATGATAAGTCAACGCGACAGATGATTTCTAAGCAAATACAATCAACCCTGTTGACCAGATGTTGTCCCACCAACAGCCTTGGCAGTGTCGCACGTGCTTCTTCAAACAGAGATCAGAGGAGTAGGTAGCTCGGTTTCTATATTTTATCTTCTGAATCAAGGTTCTACCTGTCCGGAACGCAACTCGAGGAATCTCACATATGATAGCCTAGGCGCTTTGGGAATTTACTATGTTTATCATACTGCTTCCTCCACGCTGCAAGTCAATAAAGCCTACAGAGAAATCATTGGAGACAGATCCCTAATGAAAAACACTGTTTTCAAGAATAATTTACCTAATAAAGCCCGAGAGCAGCGTCAACACGTATGGTATGCTGGGTTTTGGAACAGTAGAGTGTTGCAGTTCGGGGATAGGCGGGAAAGATAGCTGATTGGTAAGTGATTGGGGTGAAGAGACAATAGAGGTCTGTCCGTATCTCTGTTTCGATCGCCATCTCTAGATTGAGGCACAGTGGCATTTTAAGAGTTGAGATAGCCATTCTGACAAATTTTGGCTTCAAAGAAATTACCACATCTTTGAACGTCTCGTCGACAACTGCGCGATCTCGTTACGAAAATCAAAGTCTTTAGTATGCCTCGAATCGCTTAGGCTCGCTTGTAAACACCATGCAGTGCCTTCAAGACCCCTATCCGATCAATCTGGATGATTTTTCGCCGTTAGGCCCGAAACTTGATGACTCCACCTGTGAAATGAGCAGTCCTTTCCAACATTGAAAGTTGAGATTCCTACGACTTAATCTAAAGCCCTACGATCCCAGCTGATGATATAGAGGAGTGGGCTGGCACAACTTCAGTCGGTAATTCGCGGCCACAGGTATGAGGCCGTAACATGACATCGGATTGCGGAACCATTCCTTCATTACCAATTCTACAAACTAGCTGCAGGAGGTCGCTGAAGATGGTAACAGAAGAAAAGCGAAACGACTAGTCGGCAGTGAATTACTCGCCAAATATCTGTGGGCAGGTACTGAAGTCGGAATATTTTGATAACTGAGCCATGATACAGTATTTCGACACGTTATGTTTAAGTTACACCCTTTGAGGGCCAAAAAGACAGATCAGCAGAAATGTGAGGAGAGCGAGGTATCTGATGACAGGACCTCTTAATACCGAGCTCTTGTCATCATTCACGATTTTAGTTTCTAACTTACTAGAAGATGATTTACAGTTACTATATCATATCCACTATTTACTTTTACAGCTTTCCAATGTTTTGCTACAGCTCTACACGATTCACATAGTTCGACTTATCAGGGCAACAATAGCTAGGTTGACTCATTGGTATGGCTCTCCAGAAGCTCTATTTGAGGCTTCCGGAAGCTCTAAACAACCCAGAATTCGATCAAAAGATTTGTGCCACAACGCTAAAGAGCGCAAGAACCTGGCCAACGTTCCCTTGCTCGCTGTGGTTTGAAACCAGTGCGAAGGCTCATGTTATATGTGTCAACTGCCCGTTTGAAGAGAAGAGAGACTGGCATGGAAAAATTGTTGGTCATGGTATTCATGGCTTTCTCAATGCTTTCTTCACAATGATCAAATACAAGAACAAAGCAACGAAAATGAATAGTCCATTAATGGTGCTGATACACAACTGCGTGCACTGTTATGAAGACCAAAGCAAGCATGACGATGCTCTCCGGGTAGATCGTATTATCAAATCGACATCAGGAGGTTTGATCTTACAATTAACACATAAAGCAGTAGAAGAGGTGATTAGAAGCAAGCAAATTATTTTGGAGGGAATTCCTATGCATACAGTCAAGACTATTGGAGCGGATGGACGGAAGAAGGAGTGGTATATATCTAAAGCGCTGTTCTGATCATAACGGACACCCCTAGATTCCAGACATCTCGCTTAGCACACCGGCATTTGGATATCACCAACCTTATTAATTAACAACAACTCTCTCTTCTAACTTAATCATTATGTTTGAAACTTGTTGCAACAATTTATCTCATTAAGAAGTGTTAGTATAATGTTTATAAAGCTATGTGTGCCCTTGAAGAGATGGTAAATAGAAAGTCAGTCTGGAAGGCTTTGCTTGAGTGGAGGGTTCAAGGATCACACTTTATGAAGACTAGAAAACGACTAGGAAGCTACCAGCCATTTATAAAGGCTACTATGATAGTAGAGATTTGATTGGCTCATTAGGTTCTTACTCAAGGGTCTCTTGGTTGTGGAGTTACGCATGTACAAATCAAGGGTTCTCGAGAACGACTTTTGGCTCTCTAATGGGACCATCACCTCTTGGACAGCATTGGACATCATGTTTTCTGGCACGCAATCCTACACACGGCTAAGAGCTAAGATTTTGGTGAATGAATGATGAAATGCTAAGAACTTTTGGTTCAAAGCTCTGGAGCACCTTCCACCTAGCCAGTGTGCTTCAAAATAGAAAGAGAACTTTGGGATCGGAGGGCAACGATGGTCCCATAAAGAAAACTCATGAGCCCCCAGAGTTTTGAACGCCCACATTAGATTGTGCCCACCCTATTATTGGCAATGCGATAGGTAAGTCATTGAGAAAGCCTTATTTCTTATCAGTCAGTCACGGGCTTGAGCCCTGTAATTTTACCTGCATTGCATTTGCGCCCCTCCTGAAACGCAAGTGATTATTTGGTCGGATTCGATATTCCGAGCCCGGATAGGAGATGAAAAACGAAAGATAGCGGATAAAAATTTTCCTGCCAAACTCATAAACAGAAGAACTAGGGTTGATGGAAGAGAAAACCTTTCGTAGTGCGTGGTGGTAAGGCTGGCAGCAAACTTTGCCTGGCCCCCGCCGCTGGAACCCGAAAATTTTACTGTTCAGCCTGTCTCGGCGGTGAGCTTTGGTTCGCTTCTTACAAGTCTCGCAGCTTGGAGTTGCGAACACACAATTAAAGGGCTCTAGACCTCATGATATGCTATATCAATGCTAATCATGTGATTTCCAAAGGGAATTTCCCTAGAGCTGCACAGTTCAAAAGTTCAATGAAGATAGTAGAACGAGGCTCCGCTTCACTTTCTCATACCCATGACGCCACTTGGTCCAATGCAGCCTCTTCTTTGCATTTCACCGACCAAGGCTGCAGCAAGGCGTTCTCGCCAGAGTGCTGCAACTTCGTTCATGAGGTAGGGCGTACACCCTTGACAGACAGTAAGGCTGTACGTCCAATCAACAGTCCGGAATTCTCTGAATTTTCTCCACAAATTTCCTAAGATGTTAAGGCAGACCTTCGGGACGGACCGCAGGCATTGTTTGGGTGGGTCTACGGCAGGATTCTCTCCAATAAATAAACAAGAAGCTCGACCGTGTTCAATTATTCTGAGAAGAATTAGTCAACACAGGTCTTGCTAATAAATGGGAAGTTGTGGCTTTTTTGGCAGGAGGTGGATAACTCTACCGCTTTTTGGTCTTTCGGTGAGCAATCAGGGTCTGTGTTAGAGTATATGGTTGCTACGTTTTGGGGAGGGCTGTTCGGAGAGAAAGTCTGACAGACAGACAATGGGCTGATACACGGTGAGCGGACGCAGCCTAGGAACATATCCAATCGTTGTTATCTGATGTAAATTATTGGTCAACAATCCGTAAGGCAGACAAGGCAACCCGACTAAGTATTGGTGAGACTCGGTGAGGAAGGCTGCCTAGCCAAGCTGCTCAACCCAAGTGACGCTAACGTCAGATTTGTTATTTAAGCACAGCGTATCCCTTTGCGTTCTCTTCTGTTGAGCACGCTGAGCTCGCTGGCCGTGTGGAGAGGCTGGTCTACTCCCTGAACTTTCAAGTCTGTATCACTAATCTGCATCACTAATTGTCTCTAGAGCCATAATTCGACGCAATTTTGGCTCGAAACTTTTTGGATGTACCCCTCTGCAGAATTCCCCTCCTCTAAATACCCCTCCTCAAAACACCCCCTTCGAATACATACCCGCCCCGAATACAAACCCTCCTTGGATACATACCCTCTTCGAAATAAATACCCTCCTCGAAATACAAACCCTCCTCGAATACATATGGTTGTTAGCAGAGATCGAGATATGGTAGGGAAGGCACAGGTATTTAAAAGTCGTGGAAGCGGTTGGTGAGCGGTTTGGACGGTTTGCGGGCACTGCGAAGGCTTTGGGGGGTGAGATGATTTTGAGGAGCCCGCTGGTGGAGATGTAGACATGGACGGAATTCGGAAGATGGTTGGAAGAAGTCAACTATGGTAGTTTGGTTCCTAGTGGACATATTAATTTTCTACCTCTATATTTTACCGATCATATTCCCATGGATGACATTTTCACTGGTCTTGTTGAAGTCATGGTTGTTATCAGAATTGAGAATACTCTCGCATTTAACTATTAGTGGATGTAATATCGATCTCAGGGACGTTATTGATGTTCTATGGTTTCTGCTTAACTCATGGCAAGAGCGCACCATGAATATGTGGAAATACACCTCCGAAGGCTATAGTTGCTCTAATGAGGGCATCGAGTTCATCGTCTCCGCGGATAGCAAGCTGGAGGTGGCGTGGTGTAATGCGCTTGACTTTGAGATCCTTGGTAGCGTTCTATTGATTCAAACAAAGTTAATGCAGCTCCAAAATAAGTGCTATGCGAATGACTCACCCCTGCAAGCTCGAGAATTTCTGCAGTGAGATACTCGAGGACAGCGGTAACGTAGACAGCTGCCTTAGCTCCGACACGAAGCCTCTTGTTGGTGTGCTTCTTCAGAAAGCGCTTCACGCGACCACAGGGAAACTAGTAAGTTTTGCCATTAGCAATTATTTCCATCAATTGGATCATGTATGCAAGCCAGAAACCCGAGAGGATTCCAGACTTGATGCGATATGGTACCAACCTCCAAAGCAACCCCGTATAGCCCAAGACAGAACGTTCAAAAAAACTAACCTGAAGACCGGCCTTGCTTGAATGACTTTGCCTCTTGCTTTCACCGGTGCTAACCCTGTTTCCGGACGACTTGCGGATCTTTGTCTTCGTCATTGCAAATGCTCAAACGTGAAGTCAACTTAACCAGAATCTTTTCAAGAGTACATAAGTCTCACTTTCAATAACCGTAAAAAGATCACAACTCCTTTTCGTCAAACTCTTTGTCATCTGCGAATGACCCGCAAGGATCACCTGCAAAAATTGTCATCAAAGCTGTACTCTCACCGTCACATTTGAGTTGATGACGCTTTGATGACAATTTGAGGAATTTTCGAGACTCTCGTGGGACATGATGACATTCTTCCGCAGTCAACCTCCTTTTTCCACACAAACTGTTTTTTATAGTAAGAATTGACATGTTGGTTACAGTAAAGTACGGCACAGTACTGTACTTTGCAGAGTATAGCTGGCCTATATATTTCACTACGGTCTTAAGAAGTCCCGATTAGCTAGTGTTTCTAGTGTGAGTCTCTGCCACTGGCACAAGTTTCCTAGGCGGTGCCCAACTCCTCCATAGTTCCACTGATGAAGTATGACGAGTTTCACTTGTCTGTTGGTAGGTATGAGTCCTTGACTACAAGGGGTGAGAGGGGTCGAAGGCAGTGGTGACGTATATAATGATAATTATGTCAGCCACCAAAAGCCATTGTGACCTTTTATGGTTCCACTACAATGAATCCAGCAAGTAAATTATCTGATTTTAACGCAAATATTGCCACAAAGTCAAAAGAGCCCGGTCCAAACCAGTTTACAAGAATAGTTGCAGTTTACAAGGTAAAGTGGGGCTCCAGCTTAAGGAAACTTCGACCAAGAGCCTGTCTATGATATAATTGAATCCGTGCCTGGGTACAGGTATGTATATGGTCTAGGCATAAGCGAGTACCGGTAGGGGCTATGACCATACCCGCTTGACGACTTTCTTACCTCCCGTTTATCTCCTTGTGCTCAGTATCCATTTCATTAGTACAATGAGAGCTCATCTTCATTTCATTTCGCCCCCCTCTTTTCATTCTTCTTCCCGTCCTTCTCTGTGTTTCATTGTCAAACAGGTGATCCCGTTCTAATCTCATCTCCTTTCCTTCCTGCGGAGCTATGACTCTCCTTCCACACCTACCCAGAATCGACAGGCCCAGCAGCATTATTATGAACACCACCAGTACTAACAGATCCCATGTTAGCAACATCTTCTGCTAGCAAAAATTGTCCATGCTACTAAGATTGAGTATCTATGCTGAGGCTGATGGAGAGCTGCGAATAGTCCATGCCATGGACTCATCAACATGGGACTTTCTTTAATGCAAATTGCTCCTGATGCTTTCTCTTTCTGTCTAGGGGCCATCCATGCGACATAGCTAGGCTGCATTGCCCTCGTCTCATGATGTTTAATTCCTCAAGATCAGGCGTTCCTACAAAGAGACTTATCTTTCTCGTTGTTCTTTCACAACCTATATACTGTATGCGCCTCTTGAATTATTAATAATCTTTACCATCACGTGCCCTCACTCTCCTTACGTCGTCCTCACTTTCGAATCCGTTGATGAAATGAGCATTATCTTCGTATCAAACCTTTCATTCAACTCCAATGCAGACTGACAGCATCTAAATTTCCGCAAGAGCACTCTCACCATGCCAGCCGACCTTATTCATAGACTTCCTCCCAATTGGCGTCCATCTCAATCATCTCCACCACACAATCTTTTCAGCCGTCCATATCTCTACCCCCACAGCCCTTCCGCTGGAGATAGATACCATTTCCATCCCCCACTGCTCTAGCCTATTTAATCTCCTTGATCTAAAATCTCATCTAGGCAATACGCTGATCACATATCTGGCGTTGGTGGAATGCGAGGCTAATTCAAATGAGCATCGCTAGCCTGACTGGTATCTCGGTGGATTCACATGGTGCTTACTCGGTCTACCAGATTAAGAATCTTGGGTGTAATTCTAGGTCATCATTGAAAGCGCACTCTGATTGATATGATTCGAATGGTTGATGATCCATCCATAATTCTAAGAGCTGAACCTAGTGATGGCCGTAACCTGTCGACATCAAACCCTATTCAACCCTTTATCTGTCGATGAAATATACTCAAGTCAAGGCGCCCCTTGAGCCAAGAATAATGGACTCGACAATGAACAACCGTGAAGGATTCGATCAGCAATGCGAAGCTTTAGTTGACAAGGGTAACATCAAAACTACCTGGCGAAATGAATTTGGGATACTGGGCAGATTTTCAGGTCCCTTGGTCGTCACATCAGTGCTGCAATACTCTCTCACTGTTACAAGCATTTTCACGGTTGGACGCCTCGGTAAGGTCGAACTTGGAGCAGTGAGTTTAGCCAGCATGACTGCAAACATAACTGGCTATGCGATCTATCAAGGATTAGCCACAAGCTTAGATACTCTATCCTCACAAGCTTATGGTTCTGGGAATCGGCATAGTGTTGGACTGCAGTTGCAAAGAATGGTTTATTTTCTGTGGACAGTAACAGTTCCAATTGGTGTACTGTGGCTAAGTGCAGAAAAGATCTTGCAACTCGTGGTACCAGAGCGCCGATCTGCTCAATTGGCAGGATTGTATCTCAGAATTCTGCTGGCGGGGGCTCCGGGATATGCTTGTTTCGAAAGCGGTAAAAAATTTGTCCAGGCTCAGGGAATGTTTTCTGCTACAACATATGTCCTTCTTGTTGCCGCGCCGCTCAATATCTTTCTGAACTGGCTGTTGGTGTGGCACTTCGATTGGGGTTTCGTTGGTGCTCCAATTGCCGTAGTTCTTACAGATAACTTACTGCCAGTTCTTCTACTCTGTTACGTTAAATTTGTCGATGGTGGTGAATGCTGGAATGGATTCACTACGAATGCTTTGCACAACTGGGGTATAATTCTTGAAAGGTTCTGGACACCAATAGGCTAACCACTTAGCAGGTCCGATGATCAAACTTTCCATTCCCGGCCTCTTCATGGTTGAGGCTGAATACCTTGCATTTGAAATCTTGACATTAGCAGCAAGTTACTTCTCAACGACGCATCTTGCGGCCCAAACTGCTCTCAGTACTTTGACGGCACTTACCTTTCAAGTTCCTTTCTCCATGTCAATCGCAGCTTCAACTAGAATAGCAAATCTGATCGGAGCAAGAACGCCAGATGCTGCAAGAGAAACAGCAAAAGTGGTAAGTGTAGAATGGAACTTAAGGGAATCTGCTGATTAAAATATCAGGCGATGATTGCAGCTTGCGTGATCGGCAGTATGAATGTAGTACTCGTCTTTTATTTCCGCGACCACATTGCGAAACTTTTTACTCACGACGCTGAAGTGGTTGCTCTTGTTAAAAAAGTCCTTCCAATGTGTGCAGCATTTCAACTATTCGATGCACTTGCTACAAATTGTAACGGTCTTCTTCGTGGATTAGGCTATCAAGTAATAGGTGCCTGGACAAGTTTATTCTGCTACTATGTTGTCGCAATTCCTATCAGCTTCAGCACAGCGTTTATCTTAAAATGGGAATTGCAAGGATTGTGGAGTGGAGTTGCGATTGCACTCGGACTTATCTCAGCATTTGAGGGTTGGTTTTTGTGGACAATAGACTGGGAATTAGCGGTTGAAGATGCGGAAGAGAGAAATGATGTAGCTTGAGTAGCCAACCTGGAGGAAAGAATACTTGGGGTTGCATATAGTACGTAAGGCGTAAGTTTCATAAGCTACGTCTTCCCTGGTAACCAATTGCATTGACTGGCTTGGCTGGTGCCAGCAAATTTCATCATTCCGCTCAGCCCAAGCCCGCCCCAGTGTCAGCACGAATACATCGATCAGAATCTCAGTTGAAATCGTCGTATAATGACACTCGGGAAGCAGCAACAAGGAGAATTTATCGCTCACAAAACACTCAGTTGCATTTATTGGGGAAGGGGCCGGCTGCTGTTGCTCTTTACCTATTCAGAATCACGAACCGTGTGAGAGTAATTGAGGCTGTGCTAGAGGCATGTACATCCACATCTGGGTTATTTTGGAAAACAAGCAGCTGCTGATGTTTTGTGGATTAGATCCTAGATATCAGACATTGTACTCAGCTCCTTCAGTTTCCCACCTTCGCCATGGTGGACTTCATCCAATCATAGACGCCATCTTCCACTTCTCCAGAATTCTTCAACGCCTTAGTGAGCAGATCCCTGAGATAGTCATAGTCTGGCGTGTCTTCGAATCCAAGATCTCGGGCATAGCTCAGATACTTGCTAAACTCCTCGGGCAACCCATCACAGAGATCATTGATCGTAGTCGTCTGCTTTTTCTCCCCAATCTTCTCATACTTTTGCTCATTTGTAGCAGCTCTGAGGCCTTGCCAAGATAGCCTGCCTTTCAAAAAATACATGAAAATATGTCCCAGTCCCTCCAGATCATCTCGTCTGGATTGTTCCCGACCTAGATGCGTATTTATACTCATATATCTTGCAGCGTCAGAGAGAGATTTCCCGCTCACAATATGGGATATGTTGCTTCGATTTGGGATCCTGGTATTGCTTGCCCATGCCAAAATCCACCACATGGATTGCATTGGCTGCTTTGGATCCGGGTTAGCCTAGAAGGAAGTTTTCAGGTTTGATGTCACGGTAGATGAGGTTCTTTTCATGGATTGTTTGACTTCTAGAGATCTAGGTATAATGAGTATGGAATGTTAAGTTACAGTGGGCTTCGATTCCGGTGTCCACATTACACACTCTCTGAGATTTTATGCACGCCACATTTGATCAGCACTAGGGTCAAAAAGGTTTAGTGTGGTTTTCTCACGAAGCAGCCTCAGGCCAATAACTTGCGAAACCCTTGTTCATTTTCATTAGTGTATTATTACAACCAACCACAGTACAGCTGGTTTTCTGTTGGTTTTCTACGACATGCAACAATCAGATTCACAACATTCTTGGCAGGCTTTAGCTACAAGCTCTCCCTGATTTACTAGATTATACATCACAAGCACGAAGTAGTTGGTAGGAATAGTAGTAGTGAACGTTCTTCATTCACAGGAAATCGTGGTAGATACAGTAAAGATTGACACAAATCCAAATTGAACTCAGATGACTTAGGTCATGGCACTTGATGTAGTCGTGCGCGAGGAAGTCAGGTGCTGTCGTGCCGGCTGGCACGACAGCGCCTGACTTTATGCCTGGAAACTGGGGTTTAAAGATCGCGCCATGGAAACAAGCAACATCACAACAACTTCAAATTGCCAAACCACAACAGCTCTGATTGCCTTGCCCGCGCACACCTCATGCCATCAACCATTAGTGATTCACAACTTGCCTGATTCTACAAGACGAGACGTACTTAGGAATGGCAAATCGCGTCTTCAACGAAAGCACGACTTCACCATTGTCATCCTCATTTTCAAAGCCTCGCAGACGCCAATTTCGTCGCCCACTCGAGGCTATCGGGAACAATAGTGTCAGGCAGCGTCTGCCAGCGGTTAGAGACAGCTCCAAGTCTCAGTCAACGACCACTGCATCCCATCAACAGCGGCAAGAAGCCAGTCGACCAGCAGCCAAAGCGAACTCATCAGCAGGGCCGAGGCTCTCCGCGAAGAAACGAAGAGTAATAACCGTTGACTCGACTGATCCGCACCGCACAAGAGCTCTATGGAATCAGGTAATGTCTGCTACACGATCAACAAAGTCGTCAGAAGGGAAGAAGGTACAAGGCTTGGGGGTAGGTGGACGAGGGCGCGGAAGGGGAGCTGGAACTGAATCACCGCGAGCAGCAACAGCAAGTTCCACCGCTGCCTCAGAAACAGGCAGCCAAAGTCAAACAAGAAGCGTGTTCGCCAAGCCGAGCGACAACGATTTCTACGAGCTTGTGCTGCTCCCCCGCGGGATTGTCATTGACGGCCGGACACCGTCAATGCTCGCATCTGCGCATTTCTCCACCACCATACCGAAGGGCGAACTCAAAGCACACTACCAGGAAGCGTCGGGAGGGGATGCGTCAAGGGTTTGGCTGGAGAAGGACGAGACTTTCGTCAAGGATGTGATTGGCGAGTACGACT
Source organism: Tetracladium setigerum (assembly GCA_031472005.1). Classification (NCBI taxonomy): domain Eukaryota; kingdom Fungi; phylum Ascomycota; class Leotiomycetes; order Helotiales; genus Tetracladium; species Tetracladium setigerum. The sequence goes on along the minus strand of PZJY01000004.1, from coordinate 651,695 downwards.
GGATGAAAAATCATAATTCCTGCGAGGCGGAGTTTGCATTATACGGCAAGGAGTCACTAATCCGGAGAGAGACCCGAAATAGGCCCAGAGACCAGCGGCTATGGATGACACATCGGATGGTAGAACTAGTCACGAAGCCAAAAACTGTGGACAACGTTAAGGCACCACCGAGGAATCCAACGCCGTGGTGGAGCCCGCCGCTCCTCGATCCCTCGCAGCCGCATAAGGAATACTCCTACGACATCCGCCCCGACTGCCAGTACTGGTTGTCACTGGATTTTGCCAATCGCGAATACAAGCGGCTCTACAAAGACTTTGTGTTTGAAAACAACGGGAACGCCGTTTGCCCATACTTCACCATTGAATTCAAGAAGGACAAGGGCTCCGACGACACTGCAACGAATCAACTCGCGACCGCCGCAGCTCTCGCTCTCCACAACCGCTGCATACTCAAGCACCGGTACATTCAAGCCACTGGACAAGCGTGGTCAGACACGGACGTGAAGCAGCTCCGTCATTACGGACTTACCTTCGCCGGCAGCGAATATCAATTCTGGCGAATCCAACCGGATGTCTCGCAGCAAGATGTTAACACCAACTGGATCTGGCGCGGCTGTAAGATGGAGAACGTTTCTCGTGGCGCATTACAAGGCGAGGTCGAGGTTGAGGATTTTATCGACTGGGTCAATGAGATACACCGCTGGGGTCTCACGGTGTACGGGAAGGCTTGCGAGGCTGATGTGAAGGGGTGTATTGATTGCGGGCCGAGTGGCATTCGCACATCTTCAGCTGTTGCTGTGATAAATGAAAAGTTGGAAGGTGCTCAAATAGAGTAGTTTAAGCATAAAAACATGTTTCTACAGTAATCAAGGTCAATGCTTTGGAGCCTATCCAATCCAATTTGGACCTGACTTAGAGTGGACTTTCGCTCATTGCTCGAGGTCGATACTGCCGAGCTCATGGTCGTGTTTACTATTGAGGTGATCCCGCATAGTTTATCAGATCTGAAGCTCTTTTCAATATTTGCCAATGCCATCGAATTGAAAGCAATACCAAACATTTCCGTAGTTGTCCAATTGCTCAGGCGGGAAACTCATTGCAAGGTGCACGCTTGGTAGAGGTGTTCGGTGATCTCGTTCATATGATGGAACATAGAAAGCTATTGGTCAGACACGGGATCGTGAAGGTCACGACATGGCAGCAAAAATGTAATTAACCCAATTACTATATTATCTATCTTATCAAATCAAAATATCAGTAACAGGGGCGAAGGAAAGTTCTGACTATTAATCCCATGCAAATTCGGCCAATTGTCTTCCGGAGCAGAATTTCAATATAGCTCGACGAGCCAAATGAAGCGAAGACAGACGAGGGAGAAGCTTCGACATCTGTGTGTCCCTCTGATGTTCTACTACTGCGACAAGAAGTGTCTCGACAAAGGTGAAGCCTAACCGCGTGTTTGCCAATGCCACATCTATATCGGCTTCTTGGCACTTGAGAATAGCCATCTCCATCAAAACGTTTTGACAGAGCGCAAAGATGGCAGAGTATTGAATGCTGGCTACAGCCCCTGCCCCGTGAATTCGCGGAGCACCGCAGATCGCATTTTAATCAACAACTCTGTGTAAGCTAGCTCACTTAGATCCTTCATGATACTATCTTGTTGCTTCTTGGAGAGAAAGGAGGCAGGCTTTCCAGTATATAACTTAGACCAGAAATCCATGGTTGTTCGGAACCCTTTATTGTGTAAATCATAAAAAATTGATATCTCACCGGGCATGAATCTCTTAACGTAGTCATGCGCAGTGGGCAAATTAGGCGGCAGTCCAATTACTCGTCGACTTTGTCGCTCATTCCCAGATGCTGAATTTGACTCGGGTTTGATCCGTCCTCCGAGAAAACGACGGAAGTTAGAGCTGAAATTCGTGGTGGGTGACGATCCAAGACAGAGTTCCTGCTTGAATACTTGACATAACTCGTCCAGCAGTGGAACAGCAGCCATGAAACGTATTTGACGAAGTGCATTATACATGTGAAGGACGGCTCCTACATTTCCTTCACTGTTGCAAAGCCGTAAGCCTGCATCCATAGAATGATGGAGAATTTCGCACATATGAAACCCTGCAGTCCATGGAGACTGGAAGTAGAGATCGAAACATTTCTCCGCAAGGTATTTGTCCAAATATTCAGTATCTTTGATCCTCATCCTAGCAACCATAGGATCGTCACATGGTAGCATGCGCATCTGTACCAGCGCTTTCACGTCCCTGGCAAAGTGAAGTGCTTGAAGACGACAATTGATGGGTGTGGCCACTTTGTTTTTCCAGATAAAACTCTTAGAAATTTCGAGAAGCAAATGAATTCCAAAGACGAGTTGGAGGCTTGGATGAGGATTGTCCTCTTTCAAGAAAGCTGATACGTCGGAGAGTAAAGGGTTCATGTCTGATGGCACAAAGCCCGTACCACCAACATGATTGTCTTCTTTGAGAGTTTGCTCCGCAATAGAGCTAAGAAGCAATTTATAGGCATCAAGATTTTTGGCCAATACGTCGCAGTCATCCCCAGGGACATCCTGACCAAATTTGGAGATAGGAGAGATAAGCTTCACTGGATCTTGCCGACTAAGTTGGGGAAGTGGTCTTTGATTTTCGTTCCATTCGATTTTGAAATGCGCAATCGCTATCCACGGAAATGTCATTCCTCGACCCTGCGTGAAATCGTCGTACTCGGGGTCTGTCGGAGATGAAGAGAAAACAATTTTGAGTTGGTTGACGACACCAATATACACGTTTTGATGCTCTTGTGCGTCCTTGTCGATGTCTTTAATACCATTACACAAATTCCTCACACGTTCGTAGGCAGCATTTGTAAGCCATGCAGCCACCGGTAGTGGTAGGATTTTGTCAGAGGCTTGTTCCCAGAAGCACTTTATGGTCTCACACAATGAATCCAGTTCCTAAATCTCATAAACATCACAGTCTTAGAAAAAGCCTTCTCCAAATTGAACTTACTCGTAACAAAAGATGAATCTCGATGAGGGCTTCAAGGGGTCGTCTTGGAGCACATCGTGGAATGATGATGGCGAGTTCTCATGTGCGTGTTGAATTATGCCATGCTTAGCGATATCGGAGGATACAATACTCTGGGATTCCTCAGTCTCTTTACCGTAATCACTCAGTATTGCAAATCGGTTATCGGTGCGGTTGAGAATAACTTGGCCGCTCACATTGTGGACATGTTGAGGGGAATCCTGTGATAAAGCTTCCATTCTATCTTGAAACAGTGTTGAAAACGCTTCTTGTAGCCTTATCAAATCAGTAAAATGAACGGGAAAGTCTGCCCCGGTCAAGGACCTACTTCTCTGTGTAGTGGATGTGTTTCGCAGTGCTCTTAGAGGGCTTCCCACCAGTCGCGAGCTCGACAGAAGTAAACCAATCCGTGACTTTACGTCTCTTTGCAATACTGGCCTTGAACGCCCGGTAGATAGCTTCGGGAACTTGAATACTTTTACCACGGATTGTTTCTACAGCACCTTGTAAGCCATCCATCGTGAGATTTGAATGCGGGGTAACAGCTCCATGTTCGGTGAGCCACTGTAGCACAGTCGCTGTCGACGCTTTGTACTGTTTGTAGATCTCAAAGAATGAGCTTGGTAACTTCGCTTCCTGTTTTGGAGAACTCATTGCAAGTGCGATGATTAGATGGGTTGTTCTCTGATGCCATCGGACCTCATGTTCGTGCAATTGTTATATGCATGACAAATCCATGCGGGCACTAAATTAGACCTGATTATAGTATAGCTATACCATTAGTTGAACTCGTCTGAACTACAATTTACATTGTTGCTCTTGGAAACTATCTACTATCGCATGAAGCTTCTTTGTGTCATGGCAATACCCCTTACGCAATGTGGTGAGTCTTATGAGAGATCTAATTAAGGAGGGCGAATGAGTTGGTCAAAGGGCATGATATGTCTTGTGGCAATCACAAGAACTCGCCAATACTGGCAGAAGCCCTTCTCTCCTTTGACCCCATTCACTCCTTCCCATGCTAGACAGACATTCGTCTTCTCACCAGCCTTTGCCACCCTCACCTGGGTAAGCTTCCCTGGTATTTCAAGATGGTCCAGTCAAAGGCCAGGAATTGGTCCCTTGATAGCTTTCAACGGCTTCTGATCTATACATCGAAGTTTCCCAGAAAATATCCCAAGAAAATCTCCTGGAGTCACGGAGACTAATGGAGAAACAGAATACTGTTTCGTCGAGGCAGGCTTCTTGCTAATAACTCGCTTCTCGGATTCGCCCTCATAAGGGACCATGCCCACGAAAACAGCTTTATTCGTGGCAAGCTCACCCTTAATGCCGTGACGAAGAACATGCTTGTTTGATTTCCCAGATGTAGCCATCACACTATGATTAGCAAGAAAGATTTCATATTCTGTTTGATCTTGGCCCCAGATGTTGAGATCGTCTGCCCAGGCGCCCGAATATGTGGTCCGGAGTCTTTCAAAGACTCGTTTATCTGTGATATCACACTTGCCAGAAAAATCACCTCCTTCTTCAGCTAGGACCCTGGATCGAAGCTGTTGAAGAGGAAATTCAAAGATATGATTCCATGAAAGCAACGTGTCGAGTTCTTTAGTATAGCGAAAGAAATGTGACTTGAATTCACTAGAACGATAAAGAAGCAGAGATATCGTTCCCTTGAGGCGAAGTTCTGAAAGGAGTCTCCAGTACGATGTCCACTTGAAAATACTGTCCCTGCATGTACCGTATCCCATGGCAAGTACAAGCTGTTTAGCTGCAACCTTCTCTTGCGGTGTGATCAACGTTTTTCGACCTGGCGGAACAGGAAGCGGACCAATCATTTTTGCGCGTTGTTAAATCATAGGCCAGAAATACGTTTCTTTCCACAAACTGCGCTGGTATACTCTCGTATCGTTAGCTATCCCTTTCTTAATATGATTGATAACGTCTGTATACTCGCTCTCCTCTTTGAATTCACCCGTTAGCTCAATTGGTTCAGATGTAGTGGCCAGCAGTGCCTTCTCTGCAAGGTCTCGTATATTCAGATGTGCAATTGTGTTTCCTGTAGTCTTCTTCAGACGCTCAGCATACTTCATCTGTTGCCGAGCTTCGGCAATACTGCTCAACTCATCCTCTTCAAATTTTCGTAGTCTTTCGTGCTCAATGTCCAGTATCGGCCTTGCTGTTTGACGGTTATATCTGACACAATTTACGGAGATACTAGACAGGATTCTCGAGTAATCTGCCGAGGAGCTCCCAACATGCAGGTAATTTGATATGCCTGGAAGAGAGGAATTCGGTATACGAATAGCATTATCGGAGCTGTGAAGCGCGCTCATTACATCTTCTAAATGATAACCTGACTCATCGAGGATGGCACGCTTCGTCCCAGGAGATGGCATAGTTGCACTTGGTAGATTTTCAGATGTCGAAGCTTTTGTGAGCTGTGTTGGGCAGGGATCAGTAGCTTGCGAAGACTGATGTGCGAGCAAGGACCCAGGGTGGCTGACTTGATTCACGGAGCAACTCGATCGAGCGTTGTCGTCCTCCGCACAAAGCAGCATGTTGGGGGCTTTTTTTCCGTTTACATGACCCAACCCAGGACTTGTTTGAGAGAAATATCCGTCTAGTATGTCCATTCCATCATGATAATCAAGGGCTTGTGTATGGTTTGCCTCCTCCTGATCGATGGATTCTTGGTTGGCTCGCGATAGTATGTCGTCAGGAAGCTGGCAATGTACCTCATCTGTGAGAGCCTCTGAAACTGCAAAATCTTTAGAAGGGCAGACCGCAGCGTTAGTGCCCAGGACTTCATCCATGGCACACTCGTTCCTAATGCGATCTTCCATAGTAAGCCTGTCGAGAACTGACTCACTTGTGATAGTGGAACTGCCTTTGGGCTCTGGAGCCGCAAGCTTTCTCTTGTATCTGCGTTTTCCGTTGTTCATAGCCTGCATGAAGTAGGATCTCTTGCCTGGACGGGATGCCAGGCGTTCAGAGGCACGATGTATTGGGAATGCCTCATCCCTTGCGGATGGGGGACTGGAGGGAGGTGTCCGAGGAGTGGCGAAATCAATAGGGCATAATGTGAGACCTGCTTCTCCACTCTTTTCTATACAATGTTGTTGAACAATGCAGATTTAGCTAGCCATTGGGAAAATCGCACCAGCTCCCTCCCACTTACTGACTTGACCAAGACGAGAAATTAACTCAGGTAAGTCCTCTTCCGCAACGACAGGAATATGGAGGACGCGTAGCATTCTGCGCACATTAATCTCGGATCGATATAGCCCTGGCTTTTGTAGCAGGTGTCCGCAAAGGGCGTCTAGCATGGTAGGTGTTATGCTTCGCTTTCGTCCTCCACTGTTTGGGGGAGCTTGAGGGGAGCCATAATATCGAACGTTTGAGCGGATCCTTCGCACACCGCGAGTACTACAGTTAGCCGCTGTTGCGATCTCAGAGTTAATAAATAGTCCACTTGAGAGCATGCCAGATGCTTCGAAGTTCTGCTGACCTTTGGCAAATATTGACAACTTTCCTCAATAGCAGTCAGCACTCAGAAATGGCGCCACGTCTTGCGAAATCGCAAGTCGCTCTATTCACTCGTCAACGACTTACAGCCTGAGGCTACCATAATGACAGAGGCTCGTGCTAACCGTATTAGGCTAGACACATAAGCGAGGTGGCTTGCATAAACGTGAAAGAGTATCGAAAGAGGACACCGCAATCGAAGCCGACTGTAGCTGGAGTAATCAGAGACTGACCATTTGCTTCGCCATCACAACCACAGTTTTCGTGAAAATCTTCGGTTGCAGACATCGAAGAGGTGTTCAAGAGACGAGCCTAGGAGGTCGATGACGAGGATATTATGGAGGCCTTCTTGACCAAAATAATAAACATTGGGGATACCAGCTATTGATAATTAGTCCTGCGACCTTCCCGGAAGACTCTAGGCTTACTGACGGCTACCCGCCAAAATTTTATATGTTCGGTACTCGTCTCGCAGCTGAGGAGCATCGCTCTTTCGAGGTACATGCGGACGACAGAAGTGTGAGTACAATCTCTGACCCTGCGTAGCGCCATGTGCTCATCATAATCGTTGTGTAGGTTGACATACAAATTTGATGGCGACCTGCTGGTCATTCAACAGGCTTATCCCTTCATACACCCACCAAATGATCCCTCTCCAATTTTCTTCCAGACACGATAGTGGACACCGACGATATTAGAGGAGGAGGACGCCATCGCATAGACGTTGAGATTTCGTAATAGAGCTCGACAGAGGGTTGGGCGTCGACATGGTTGGAGAAAAATATGACGACCTGTCGGAAAAACGCGAGGCTCTGCCTACGATATTGGCAGCGCCTGTAGCAGATCTTTTTAGTGAGGTCCTCTCAAGTAATACCGCCTACCGCGACTTAAATGTCAATGGGGTAGTCAATGGGGTGAGGTCGACTGTAAATCAAATGCACAGTACCAGAGGGAGGAACGCACTTCGCAGAGGCGGCTTCGACTTACTAGAAAGAGCTCAGGCCTGAAGATGCAGAGTGGAATAGGAGGGTTCTCGTCTGAGGTGATTGTTTGTCGTGGGAAGAACCTTGGGATTCTTACAGAGGTATTCGAGCACGGCGAATAACTGAAGAGATAGCGTGTATGGCGATGACAACACAGCCACACGCTAGCCCGAATCCGGGGTTTTTGGAACGAACCAAGCACCAGGCTGAAAATCAAACTCACTCAGGTCGCGTCGTGCCTGGTGGGCGCGTGATTTTCTCCTCTGGCAACATACTAGCACGACAAAAGCCAATCCTGATCAATGTCACCAGCACTTCATCGAAAGCGTCGCCGAACATGTGCGAAGAATCGCGGACAACTAACAATGTAAGAGCTCGTCATGGAGATCTGAAACAGCTTCAGAGAAACAGGAACTACTCGCTGACATCGCTCAGATAACCCGAACCTCCACCCATCCCAAAGATTCGCCCTGGAATTTGCTACTTCTCACGTAAGAGGACGTCAATAAGAGAATTACGAGTACTCAGGCCCTTGCCGCGGAAACGACCCGCAAACCTCGCCAGCCACGCCACAGCAACCAAACAACCCAAGAGCGAAGACATCACGTATACATAAGTGCAACTGTAGGCGCAGAAGGGCTCAAGGGCAAGTGAAGGTGGCTCTCTACTCTCGGCACAAAGCGCAGAGATTTTAGAAGAGACATAGGGAGTAGTTTTGGTCCATGGGTTTCCGGCCAACAGGGTTAACATCAATAATCAAGCGCAGAACATACAAGGTATGAAGATCGGAAATAATTCATCATCGAATGGAAAGGAAGTAACATTTTTCTGATGATTCCTCCAAAACGATTCAAGCAAGAACCCCTCCTCTCTCTCATTTTCGAAATCACCAAACCCGAATACGCAATTGATGAGTGGCCTTATCGTTGGGGCAACGATGCAACATTACGAGTACTACGATCGGGACTGCAACTCAAGCAAATGCTTTCACTGCCAATAATGTAACGCATAGTCTCCCACCCCAATGCTACTCATGCATGCGGGTAATGTTGCAGGCACACAACACGAAGGAATGCAAGCGGAGGACGGTCAACTCGCAGCAGGACGCAAATGCGAGGCGTGTAACTGAATTTACTCAAGTTCGGGCAACACATGTAAAGAAGAGGTAGGTGGAGTAGTTGAAGATCAAGACGGTGCTGACAACCTCCAGTACTACGCCGGTCAACCCAAACACAATCTTCCAGGAGCCGTCGAGACCAATTTATTGCCAATGCGATCCGAGAGCCACGGCGCAATCAACAACATAACACAAGCTACAATCCTATGGAGTTTGGTGGACATGGAGCTGTACCTGGCATGAAAGTCTCCTAGTGCTATGTGCTGAGTTGATTTGGACTAGAATGTTGTGTTATCGTTCATCTCCCATGTCGATTCTTAAGCTACGTACACGCGAGTGTATTCTTGCTGTCGATGGCGATGTCGATATCTTCTTGTTGAATAAAAAGCGGGCTTCAATATTCTATTCTATTTCTCCCACCAGGACATGCATCTAGCATTTACAAGCCAGGAAACCGTCTCTGACCTAGTGTTTACCAGTCATTCGATTTCGACTTACCATATCCATACAGCAACCATACTGGAACATTTCATCTCGGACGGCGGCCGAACACGCCAAAGAAGATTGTTGAGAGAAACGGATATCCGGACATTGAGAGATTCGTTAGAGAGAGGTTCCTGTGACACCGGCGATTGGAAACCTGCGGGAAATTGTTGACCTTGCAGCGCTCGACCAGTCTGCCTCGTGGAGCAGGCCGAACGGCAAATCTATGACCAAGTTCACATAAAAGAGTGCACAGGCGCAAGTTGAGGCCAGGAATTTGGGAGGATGGTAGAGTTTGTCGGGATGGCGGAGTTGTACGGGCAGAATAGACGGGCAGTAACCTGAAAACGAGGTTCATGGACTAAAATCAGAATTGCGCGCTGTCAATGCCTGTAGAAATGGCCTCCAAGTCTATCGACGGTTTATGGAAGAATGAGAAATGGCTCAAAAGATAGCTGGCCGCGATCGTCATGATATGGATCTCGAAAAGCAATGGAAGGGAAATCTGGCGTTCTTGAAAAGTTCGTTCTTCTCCATCTCCCTACGCGCAAATCTTACCGGCCTAGACAGATGCCAATACACACGCGCAGTGCAGTCCCCCTTTACACCACACCAGACCAGGAAACAATGCACCGGACCGGACAGGATACTAAAGGACATGCTACTAAAGGTAGTGAACACATTGCTACTGTCGATACGTAATCTGAGAAAATCACGGGTCGACCAGTAGCCAGTGAGACTGGGGCTTGCTCAAGGACCAAACGGCAACACTACGTATGATAAAGGATACGTCAGCCCCATTCAGGACAAGTACGTGAATGAACATGCAGTTCCTCCATCATTGATCCTCTTGATTTTCCAACAATGCCGACTTGCTGCAAATTGATAGCAGACCGGCTCTCAACATGTGCACAGGCAAGTGGATTGACGACCTGTGGACGATAGATAATTTGAGACGAAAGGGATGGAAGCCGACGTTACGCTGAGTAACAGCTCATATACCCGTCGAAGGCAATCAAAAACTCATCCTCGCCACCAACCCCAGTGACATCTTCGCCATCCTCTTTGAATTCAATGTGCTGTCCTCTCCATCGCCAATGCAAGCTTCCTAGCAAGATTTCTAGCCTATTCCGACACTTCACCATGACCGGCTTATTTTGCGTTCTTTGCAAAGAGGGTGTCGTCCCTCAGCGCGGCCGTTCCAGCCGCCCTTGGCTCTAATTCTTCTTCGTTATCTGCCTAACACGAAGGATTCGTCATAGGGTAAGATCAGTTTCACATCGAAATCAGTCTCCCTAGTCCGCTCTGGCGCAGTAGCTTCGGCTTTGGGTGCTTCTTGCGCCTTTTTCAAATTTTCGGCAACCTCGTTTTCTCCAACTCTAGCATTTACTTCCTGTGGCTCCTGGACAAAATCCTCATCGTCGAGGTGCTTGGCGGTATTTATGCGGGCTTTCGCGTCCTGGTTGAATCACATTCATGTACTGCCATCCATACCATTGGTCGCGCGGCTCAACCATGCTTTGGTGACTGATATCCAGTGTACCCTGTCTCCTCGTTCCAGATCGAGGTCTTGAGTTGCAAAGAAGCCTTGTGGATACCAAATTCCATCTAACACCCCGGTTCAGCTCCCATTCCTCTTTCTGACAACGATAAGATTTCAGAGCTGAGAACTGAGCTTCCGTAGTCTGGTCATCAGGTTTTCTGCCTTCTTCGAGGATGGGGGTAGCTCGCCTTCCCCGTGGTTTTCGTTCTCCAACTCTTTGGCTTCATCCTCAAGCAGTGGCGCTTCCTCGTCATCTCCAGACCTCGTCACCCGAAGTAACAGCTTCCTAGGCCCACCAGAAATCCAGCTGGGAAGGTATATCGACCAAAGCATACTCATCAAGCAATCATCATCTCTTCCCAAAAATCTATTTTCATTTCGAATGTTGGGGAAGAGTGACTGTGAATCTTGTGCTAGTCTCCCTCCGAAGTTCCCTTGTAAAAGACAAAGACTCGCGCGACGACCTCCACAATTTGGTCTATGCAGAGAACATTCCAAAAGTCGTCGCTGGTGGGACCTTTCACGGCCATTCAGCACATTCAATTGCTACAGCACCCCTTCATCTCATGCTATTTCCTGTCTGTTCTTGAAGAGATGGAGAACACATAATTGCATTAAGCACGATTTGCCTGGTGGGGTGTTTCTAGTTTAATCTCGGTAAGCGTCCGCTTGTCAATCTACATTGCCTTCTCAGAGTTACCGTCTCTCTTTCTCTAGGGCCTTATCAGGCCGAGTCTGAACGTCACAGTCGCCAAATTTTCCCGGTCCTTGTTATTGATGTCATTGATATGGTCCTTATGTACTTCAGCCATAATTGACTGAAGCAGAAAGCCCATAGGTCCTCCCTCTCAGAACAACTGTCTTTGCATCATCAGACTGAATATCGAGACAACTGCCTCTATTATAGCAGGCTTATTTCTCTGGCAGAGATATTCATGTCTTGTTCATCTGCTGATTCGCCGACGATTTTTTCTCCTTATCTGCTATGGATTTGGGACGTCTGTCATGGAGTATCCATCACATGGGAAAAGTCGTAAGCAAGATGCTGCGAAGTACAACCTCAATATTGAGCCTAAAAAAGATTAGCGTCTACAAGGCACGTCAAATCCCGTTCAGAAGAATATCCTAAATACTTACCAATTCGATAGATTTCTCATCATCTTGCGTATTGAATTCAATTGGTGAGGTAAATAAACCAGCTCGCTTATAAAAGGGGAACCGAGGCCGCTTACTCAGCTTCATCAATGGCATGGTTCCGAATCTTAGTCGAATGCACCCGAATCACTTGAAATGCATATTGCTGTTACCACTCCAACAATTAGACTTTCCCACCTGTTTTTACTAGTGATTTAAATCGGTCTGGAATGTTTCTGAGACCACAAAAGCATTGCTTGATATCGGTTAAGTTGGGGCAAGGAAGGATATCGTGGGGAGTGAGGATGGATAATTAGAAGAGCATACTGGATGAGACGAATACGGTTTTGAGATAGATAGCTTTTGATAGTAAAGGGATATTTGGAGAATACTCGCAACCCCGTCTCTGTTAATATCGAGACTTCAAGAATCTGTACTTGCTGTTACGAGGGAGAAAACCTCGTGGAACAACTTCACATTCCTCCGGCGGCCCACTTGTTGTGGCGTGGCAGAGAATGGTCAAGTTTGTAATAGTTTCAATTGTAGTGGGAACTAGATTGTGCAATGAATAAAACCTACTGATTGTTGTGTTTGGCAGAAATTTATTATTGACAATTAAACGGCCCCAATATGAGAGAAGATAGAAAAGGACACCAATACACAGGCCTTGGGTTGACGGGTTTCAGGCCCGTTGTCGGACTAGGGAATCCGCCATCACCAGTAAGTCTCAGGGAAGGTATTCCCCATGGGTGGGATCCGAAACTAGAGGCTTATATTCTGTGTTTCTCTCTGACAATCATAGTAGTCTATCCTGATGTTGGACTTCCTGGCTCAGAAGTCAATTTATACTTAAAATCAGCCCCACTTCGTACTGATTTTTCTCCCCAAATGCACCCCAAGCTTAACTTACAGAGGCCGCTACGGTCTTTCACTCAAGTCCTGTTGACTTGGTGAAGTCGCTACATGATGAGCTGTATGTGTAGGCGTTGTGAAACGAGAATGCTGACGTCGATTCGCAACTATTGTCGATGAAGACATCGAAATCAATACCTTTAGCTATCATTCGTGACGTCTTAAAATCCTGGGAGTTCCAATGCGAATGAAATATAGTGACAAGCAGAATTGAGGACGTGTCGGGATAGTGTGAATAATTATAATATTAATTAATAGAGTTCTCCGCACGCAATTGTAGAAGCAGTTATCGGCTTAGAGGGAAGCTTTCAAAGGACCTCCTAAGTGTGTTTAATGCCACTCGAACTAATGATATTGATCTAAACGTTGCTAATTTCTAGTTGATAAAGTTGGCCAGAATAATTTAGTTGAATGTGATAATGCCCATGGCTATCTCTCAAAATTGGCCCAGGACAATCATTGTCCTGATTATTTTGTAAACCACCTCCGTAAATTGTAGCGCATGTCGAAAATGTGAGCATCGTTCCACTCTTATAATAATCGTAAAATAATCGTTCAGGGTTTTCGATAAGTACAGTCTTGTGTGATAATGTTCTGTAAAACAGATTGTAGACGTTCAATTTGATGTTCACATTGTTGAACTGAACTTCATATTTTCCTTCGTTGAACGAGTGAGGTTGAAGGGAGTTCATGAATGTGTCCCTGCCGACCTTGTTGAATTGACCATTTGATAAAGCAGCTATTGCCAATACCGGATTGCCATCAGATAAATCACCAAACGAACCAGGCGATAGGACGCTTTGTAAGTCAGTACCAAATATAACAAACTTCATTCCAGATCTATTCCACTCTTCGAGCGGGTTAGTGTTCTGAAACAAAAGTTGCCATATAGTGGAATCATAATCGTCGTTTTGATAGATAAGAGACCGAGAACACATATTTGAGAATGTGGTTATCTCGCAGAGGAAAAACATGGAATGGTTTTAATGAAAGAAACTCGACTCGGCTGTCGTCGAAGATATGTAGGCTTTTTGGGCGAACGAAGTCAAGCAAGCAGACTGAGGCACTGGTCATCCATTGTCAAAAATCTGGCCACGCCACATCGCATTGATGCTGCTGCTCGTAATTCCTGTATGTGGCATAACGTATACCCACAGCTCTAAGTGCTGACGGAACTCACTGACCTCGATAGCATCTGTTGAGATTCTCAGACTGCAGCTGGTGACTGCACTGTAACAGAAACGGTTATGGCGGACATAGGCCTTTGTTGAAGCTCGGTTTACTTTTGAAAATAATGATTGTCCCTAGGGTAGGTACCATCCTGTGGACCAAATAACAAACGGCTTCGACCTCAGACTCCTGACCCGACTCACGCACTTATGAGGCACTTCAAAGGTTCCCTTCCGCCGTGCTACCAAATCGAAACGGAAATGTTGGACGTAAGGATTCGTCTTTGGGACTTAACCCCCAAGCTGTAAGGAGAAGCTGCGACCCGCCACATACTGAGTTTGCGATATTCGCCGCAACTCCTAAATCGGGCAGAACAGAGCAACTGCACTGACTTTGTTTATGCAGCATTGATACTGCACGCTCATGCGTATCACGGCGCATTTGAAAGGGATTTAACATAATGGATCAGATGGACAGAACTACAATTTGATACTCAAGAGTTTATTGGCAAGGAAAATAACAGACAGATTTATGGTTCAGTACTTTACACCACCATGGCTATTGTTTTATATCATTGAAAGGAGAATTCTCAAAGCTACAAGTTGATTTTACCAGGCCGTGATCCAGCACTGTAAAGTATCAGCGCACAAGTCTCAAGATAAACACGAATGGGCATTATTTAGGACTTTAACTCTTATCAAGAACTAATCTATAGCAACGGCTTCTTAACAATCAGGCTATCTTCAGTTTGTAGCGAAATATTCCCCGTCAGGTGCAGATTCAGTGTGATTATTAACTAAATTCGAGCTTGGAAAGCTCCGTCTTGACTGCTGGAGAACTAGAGCTTCTTTCATGGTAATTACAGTGTTTGGTATTGTTTTTGGGTTTAGGTGGTTTCCATAGTTTGCTAAATTAATTATACTTTAATTAATCTGCGGTATAAAAGACCAACGACGATCTAAGATTCAGTACTGAGCTTTATTCCGAAGATTTGTTCTGGGATTCAACGTCATAATGGGCTGAGGGAAACCCTTTTGTGCCACTCATAAAGGTGTAGGAAAGAGGCACAACGCCCGAGCAATAATCAGTACACATGACATCCTTAGTGTTTTCTCGATATCCCTTTCGAAAAATAATCCATCTTCCAGTACGAGTACGTAAAATATGCATTCCCATGTAACATTCCACAACTTTTCCCTCTTTCCTACCACGATTGTTTTCTGACTCTGGTTCTGCACTGCTCAGCATTTAAGGATACTCAGCGGGACTTCACATCAATCTTTGAGGCCGTTGATTGACTTACTCACTCCCGCTGTTTTTGCTTTCGAGCGATTAGCCTTTCCTGAGTATTCTCTCGAGTGCAGCACATGCTTTCACACGAACTTCACCTTCCAACTCAGGTCTAACCTGTATGCTTTGAATTTTAATGGGTTTCGTAAACTTAAGCTTTTTCAAATGCTTCAAGGTTAGATCACTTCCGCGGTGAAGGAGCTCTTTGTCGATTGTTCAAAGAATTATAGCTCTTTGCGGAACATCAAGGCGAAATATGCAGGGCAGAGATGTTGGATAACTGTGAAAAGAACATGAGTCTGCTTCACTTGCTTCCAGAGTAGGAGGTATGAAGGTTTATCTAGTCAAGGGTAGTGCAGAGTGAGGACAACTGAGTTTCTTTGAGTGGCTAAATTCGCAACTCCATCCCTCTTCACTCCCCTCATAAGACTAACCCCAAATATAGAGTTGCAGCGATCTTTTTTTCCTTCCTTATTCACGTGGCGTCATGACTTCTTGGCCTTGTTCGTCCACGTTTGTCATAAAAAGAAGAGAAGCATTTTATCACTAAAATAATTCTCCATACTCTCTTTGAGGCCTCGCCTCAGGTCTGCAACCACTCTATCATGTCACCACAGTACTAGATTGTGATAATGTGAAGACGTCAAGCACTGCCTGTTGCTGCTTTCCCTTTTGGCGATTTCTCAAACGATTTAGCACTAACCGGCTTATAGACTAGTTGCTCGAAGATGTTTATTAGTCAAGTTTCTAGAGTCGCCTGAAGTATTCACGGATTTCCAACCACATGACCTCTTGTTAATACTAAAGGATGTTTAGGTAGTTGCAGATTAGCCCTTTGAAAACTGATGCAACACCATCCTTCGCGGCGATAATAGTCTTGTAATGCTTTAGAACGCATCTTGTGCGGAATTAGCATTGCGAACATCAGGACTTATTCCCACCTATGTCGTCGTTTCTCCTACTTTTCTGGACGGACTTTTAAAGCGTATTAGTCCTGGATACTTTTATAGCGACGAATTGAGCCACTACGATGTTTAAATTTTTCACCTTTGCGAACATAAATAGGCTGCGTTCTATCTGGGTCACCTTTGACTACTACTATAGGGTCTTGAGTTGTGGTGGAGTATTGTGTGATCCTACTAAATATGATTGAGTTATATAACTGATTTAACCTCATCAGGACCCATTGTAGGTATTTGCAACCATTTAATGATAACAAGTTCATTAATGGTTGAGGCGGCTTATTTTCCTCTTGGAAATATGCAAAATCTCTCTGCGAAGACGAGCAAAAGAGACACGGTTTCGCAGAAGTCAATTTAGACACCAGGATACTATGATAGGTTTCAAATCTCGCTCAACAACAAGGACATATCAGGTCACGTAGCGGAGCTCTTCTAGCGAAAATTGTAAATTGGTCGATAAGACCGCAGCTTGGTGATTTAACAACTGTCTTAAACTTTCTAACTTAGGGACGTATCTATTAGGCGAATCAAGTTGAGCTACAGGCAAAGGAAAAATCCAGCACCATCTACGATGACATGCCATAAGAAAAACTTGATTTTGTCCTGATATAGGGACGACTTCTTGCTACGAGAGTCTTACATCTCCGAAATATCTAAAACTCTGGGGCATTACCTATAACTTTGCCAAGACCCTTTCATGACCTTGAAGATCCTCTCCTACCACCTCCTTGAAAAGCAGCCTCACTCGACGTTGGGAAAAGCAGTCGATGTTATGGTTGTCAATTCCAAAGGCGAGAGGTCCATGTAGCTTTTCCAAGTGCTGTGATGAAGTGGCGCGAAAATCCCATGCCCTGGACCCAATTCGGTAAAACTGTGCTTCTTTGCTCTCTTCCATCACACGGTCTTGATCGAAGAGAATAGGGGCCATTTTTTGCGCCCACCTAACAGGGACGTATTTATATGGCTGCTCCAGGAACCATTTTAGGGTCTTGGGGATGTACCTGGAGGACGAAGCGTGAACCACGCCACGTGTACGTACATGAATGTGTTGCAGTAATATGTTCGCTACTAAATCGACCGGTATCTCATCAAGAATATTATTGGCGTCTGGATACTCTGCCGATGTATGCCAGACGCTTTGGCCACCAGTTGGTCTCATCAAGCGAGAATAGAGTGTGGATACAGGGCATGATCCCTGCGGACCGTACATCTCGTAGGGCTGAGCGATCGCTGGACCAATGCTGGAGGGCCTAAGTAATAGAAGGGGAAGGCTAGGGTACCGCGCTACCATTAAACGCTCCATAAGCTGTTTTGAGTAGGCATAAGCCCAAGGAAAACTTTGAAGATACCTAGTCTCGCCAGTGTGCTGGATTTCGTCAAGCTCCGCCTCCGCAGTATCCTGGTTGGCTAGATAGTATACTTTCTCTTCAATGGGACCGTTGGGGAGGAATGCATTCGCGAATGCAGTCGAGACTTGCGTAAATTCTCAAGTTTAGTAAATTTGGTGGACATTTCCGCTAGCCTCAGTGCAGGAAGGCAATTCTCCCTAACTACCTTCGCCAGAGGTGCTCGAAAGCTGATATTGGCGGCAGCATGGATAATCACTGTAACAGCTCTCTCCATTTCCTCAAGGACTCTCTTGTCGATACCGAAATTGGTCTCGGTCATGTTACCAGGAACAAGGATGATCTGTCCCGAATTGATCCGACCTTGTATTTCGTGAAAGCAATCTGGTAGGGTAAGTCTCCATCGTTCTAAGGCTTTGCTTGGTGGTCCACGAATGAGCAGATAAAGCTTTTGTACCTCAAGTACAAACCGTAGTTTGTAGAGGAGACAGCCTCCTAAGCCGCCGGTTCCACCGGTCAAGAAAACAATTTGGTTCTTATAAAACTCGTAAATTCCTGCCATGGCCAGTATTGTATGAACAAAAGTGTTCCTGGGTGTCTCACCGACGCATCTGTATTTATCATCCTGCCAAGACTCTTTAGCTAATCAGTAAGATCACGATGCATATATTTGTGACATTCAGGGACAGAGGGTCATCAGTCAATTGGTTAGCCGCAACTGTATCTTACAAGTCACCATCTTCATTCTCTATGAGTGGATAAGTGAGGACAAGAAGAGACAACGAGACATACCTTCCTTTCCCTTTGGGCTAACAATTTAATCACACAAGATCCCAAAGGCACGAGTTGAGACTTGACTGATGATATTCATTCAAAATATATAACTTACTCCGTACAATGATACAGTATACTCTATCCATAAGTCATAATATCTGATATTCTGGTTCAGCCTTTAAGGACAATTCTTTTCAGCAATAATCAACGGCACCTTTCACCGCACTTCCGTTGCGATACTGTGGTACACATTTTAGATCATTTATAAGTCATGTGCACTAGAACTCTGTTTATTATTATGTTATTCGGTAGCTAATTTCCCTCTACTTTAGACTCCTGGCCCTTGATTGGCTTTCCAAGGGAGACTTTTGGATGCCCAACTACTATAAGGCCATCTGAAGAGTTGACGGGAATCTTGAGGAAGGGTTTAGGTAATCCTAGCCAGCCAAAGATTTATTGTCAGCCTCAATATCGACACATTCAAGGGCTACACCGCGAAACTGACGAGTCAGATCGTCGTCCACTTCGCTGGTTTTGTTGAAGAGGATGGAACTAATTCTGCTCAGTCCGCAAGAAACCGGTACTGGCGCCACAATTTGGCACCGTTCGAGTGGTCGCCCTTTTGCAATCTCCTTCTGGTTATCTCTGGTTGAATTGGATTTGGGTTCATCGGATGGAATGTCGAGTATATTTAAAATCCGGCCAGTTATAGGCTCAGTCATTACGGCTATTGTAGAATCGTAAGAGACGTGGTATCCATTAAGTATGTACTACAATGATGTGAGCAGAAGGTAACCTCACTACGCACTACATACATAGTACCAGTAGCGCTTCCCGGGTTGAAGAATAGTAACTTGAAACTCAAAAGTGTTTTTCCACGTAGAGGCTTCCTTGTCTTCCTTGACTTTCCTGAGAGAGAGCTGTCTCGAGTAAAAGTCCCATGAACCGATGATGTGAACACATCTGATAGTGGGTGGAGTTTGCAGTGTAAAGGATGTGCGAGTTGATATCATTTTGGGGATTTCGGGTAGTTTAGGTGATCGTTGGTGTATTTAGGGACGGAATTATTAAATGTCGTGGGAAAAACTGGATGTCTTCTTCACCTTCGAGCAGGCTTACTCAATACAAACTGGTATAGAAATGGACTAGTGTAAATCGCTTTGCCCAACGGTGGTTTTGAATGCATGCGGCTATATGGAGGTTGTAATTGTTGGTCGGTTGGTTGACGATAGGACTAGAGTCTCTTTGCAAAAGCTGCCGCATAAATCCATTCACGATCAACATACTGTATGTATTGCCACCAGGTACTCAATGCTGACATGCTTCAGATCGCTGAAGAACCTCGCCTTTTCGTATTTTGATGAAGCTGAACAGGGATTCTTTTAGGTTAATGTCAGCCGGTCACCCTTCTCATTGACCATAATTGTCATCGGGATACTGAAGTGGAAGATCGACCTTGCTCGGCCTACAGCGGACTCATGTCATTTCACGATCCACTGCGAACAAGAACAGAGGCTATGTTCGGCTACCTGTAGATGGAGCTTATGCAAGCACTTACAGAATGAACCCCTCTCCGAACCTCACATCAATGCCACTCTCATAAATTCATGTGGAAGCCCGCAGAGCGTGACCAACCTAGCGAATATTCTCGATACAACTCAAGCATCTACTGTACAGACACCGCAGAAACGGATTCGTTTCGGACTTTCTTACATGCTCGTTGACAGTGGCCAGCAACAACAGCTATTTGCGACGCCATCAGATACATCCGATTATTTTCGTTTGCAATCACTTCAGCGCAATGGCCTACACTACTGAGGGCTCTTTGAGAGGCAAACCAGCTGACATACCGTGGGACACTATCAGTTCATGTCCCAGCTATGATATGGAGCTCTCTACTGTCGATAGAACATGGGGACTTCTTTTTGCTAAAGGTTCCCCTACGGAGAGATTTGGTCAGTTTACCAGAGGCATTCCAAATCATGTTGTAAGTTAATTTCTCGAACAGTATAGTGAGATCACCATTGGAAAAAAAAAACCAAATATATATTAGAACGACATTTACGCCCCTAAGAAGACTCCAGTCATTTCACCTGCAAAAATGGCAAAGTTTTATGCGACGTATAAGTTGGAAAATGAAAAATATCCTTTGGAAAGTGAGAAACGCATAAAAGTAGCAGCACATATTAAATTACAAGGTTCGTAGCAATATTCCAAGGCTTGTCCCGTGATCATATATCTTTGACTTATGGATATCTCGGCTGCCAGTATCACTTAGTGCAAGACAAATATCTAAAGAAAGCGCCGACAATTCCAGCATTGACACCGTTCGGTTTCAGCCATTGGATGGCAATATTTGTCTTGGCTTATCCCAGAGAAGATTATAAAAGACTCGACAAAGTAGTTCTAATGACGCCAATTGATGCCGATGGGGTGTTGGTTGAAAAAATGCCACAACGTCTCCCCAAGCAACTATCACGCTATCTCTTACCGCTTAAAAGAAACCATGGGCTAAAGAAGCTACTGAAATATACGCTACCTGGCTTCAAGAAATTTGCTATGAGCAGTCCCATATTATCGAAAATTCCAGTAGTATATTCCAGAACAACTTCGACAAAGCATCACGATGATCCACATTCCAGGGGAATTACAACTTCAGAGGGCTCCTCAGCCGCAACTAGCTGGGAGCCAGATATACTAGGCAAACCCCGTGTCCACTTCCTTCATAGTCAGCAAGCCAACAGTGCCCAACAATGGAAGAAAAAAGTGGTTGTTCACAACTCAAGACACAACAAGGACTAGTCGTAGGCTAGTATAAGTCCGCAAAACACTAGATGGCGACTAGAAAAGGATCTCCTTTCGTTACTTCTGTTCTTTTCTTTGCCTTATCATTCCATTGAAGAAGCTATTTAAGGGGATGACATAATAATCCTACTAAAAGTTTGGGTTTACCCATTTCATTTTCCGGTTTTAGGTTTTGATTTAACGCTTTATGCTTGTAAGGTTCACTGAGTTCGGGAATTTGGTTAACGAATCACAGCTCTAAGGATAGCAAGAGGAGGCTCCAGAAAGTAAAATCCATGTTTGCCGTGGGTGCTAGCCCATTCGGATTGTGCAATTGGTAGTTGACAGCCCTGCTCCGTAATATTTTGGTAGAAGATTGCAACGATTTCATTCAAGCCTCCTTTTAATCCTTTTTATCTAAATCAGCATCTACCAGCTTATTGGGAATTACCTTTCTCACTTCCGCTCTAATACAATGTTCCTACACGCCTTACCATGAAGAAGGAGTCAGTACCGCCCTCTTATTATAGCGTGTCTAGAACTTCATTCTATTAGGATGTTAGCACTATCCGATTTCCTCAATCAGGATTTTAAAACTTACCCAGCTTGATATTAGCTCAAGATATCGCCACCAGACCCTATTCTTCCGAACTTTCCATCACTTTTTCCTCTGTTTGTTTTCTCTCTCCCAAGTTCTGCAGTTGCTGCTTGTGTTCCACCCATTTTCCCACCTCTTCGACCGCCCTCTCAGGATTGTTCTTGTGACGAAGTAGATATCTGCTACTTTCTTAATATATGTCATACTAAACAACAATTTAATCTGAAGTTAAAACATACCCTTGTAAACTAGCAGGAGAAAACTTGTGCTCTGGAATAAGTTGGGCGAATTTATCTGCCAAGGCATGCTGCTCGATACTCTCTTCCATTTTTAGGGCAAACATCGAGCTAAAAACACCAGCAGCTACTGTACGATTTGCTCTCGCAAATTTGATTTCTATGTCGATTCTACCGTCGCGGGTCACCGCCTCGTCTAACCTGTCCCGATGGTTCGTAGTTGCGCATATCACATTCCCTGGTTTCGCAAAAACGCCGTCCATAAAGTTCAAAATCATCTGCAAAGGAATCCGGGAAGCAGGGAGCGAAGGTTCCTTGGCAGCAACATCGTCTCCTCTTCGAGATTTGCCGACAGCATCGATGTCTTCTATGAGAATCATACATCGAGGAGGCAATTTTTCGAGAAGCTCGGTTAATTTGTGCTCGTCCAAGAGAGGGCTGCATAGTGATAGCACAAAAATGCTCAGTTTTGCTTCCCCAGCAATTGCATAGCACAAGGAGGTTTTTCCAGTTCCAGGCGGGCCAGAGAAAAGGTAAGCTCGTCGATAGGGAATACCGTGGCTGGAATAATATGCTGCCTGGCCGGGAAGGTAAAATTCTGCAATATCACTCTGAAGATTCTGCTTCTCTTTCTCATCCATGATGACAGTCGACATTAATCGCTGAGGTACTGGGAAGCCGGGTTTCCAGAATAGCTTTGTATTGTCACTTCCCACAATAAACGTGTTAATCTGATTTGGATACCGGCTTCGATGTGCAGTCAACCTATGTCGCAGGAATCGTCGAATGATTGATGAATTTCGGCCGAAGCAACTGATCGAAACACGTCCAAAACCAGCCGACATCTTAATTCGGGAGAAAAACATCAACCTCCCTTCGTACCAAAAGATCCGCATACCATAAGAAGGAATGAATAGCAGGTCGCTGGGTATCTCCTGATCGTTGCTCTTGTCGTCGCTCTCATCGTCGCTGTCGTTATCGGGAGGGAAAATTCTATGAACAGCAAAGCTATGATTTCTTCCTGTAGAGAAACTGTCCGTCTTGGAGGACCAGGCCATTACCGCGTCCCGAATCTGGTATTCGCTATCATCGATAGTAATAGTGCACATGAGGTGCTGACCGATTAACGTCCTCATCCAGCCCAGAATACCCCAACAGATTCTGACCCAAGACAGTCCAAACACTCCTATCTCCAGCAATGGAACTTTCCCTAGGTACCGCCCGGAGGTCAAGATCAGGGACCTGAATGATTCCTTCCTGTTATTCTCCGGAATGTTGCCCAAAGCTTTCTTGATCAAAAAAGGCGCTAGAAATTTCTCGAGGGGAATGTGGGTGCGCAATTGAGAAGATGAGACAAAACTCTGGGGACTTTTCTGAGGTTCAATTTCCAGCATACTTGTGGATAGTATTGGCTTGAAGGTAAAACAGACAACAGAGGATAATCGATGGGGCGAGTGATTGATTGAGATTACGGAGGTATATTGGTGAAGTGTCTTAATACCAGCATGTTGCCCTGAGGAAGGATGGAGGCTAGGTCTGTCTATATACTTAATTTTAAGTCTTCGTTCAGTGCAGTGCATGATGGGAGCCCGTAAGATGTTGCTTTTGGTGCTTGAGGAGAGGCCATTGCTGTGCAGCCATGTGGGTCACCAGCGGCTGACGATGCAATGCAACCGGGGAAAAAGTCCAGTCAGGGATCTAAAGGAGATTAAAGGCGGGGACCACTTGAAGCGCTGAGAAATCCAGGCATGGATTCTCTTGCCGAGAAGAGATCTTAAACAAGTTGTCAATATTTTTTAGTATACTTCGCGATCCGGTCATGCATAGGTCTTATGCAAGGCGTCCATACTCCGTACAATGCATTGCATTTTCTCACCGCCTACGCGAGTTCATTCGCGCTGTGGAACTCCCAACATAAGACCACCTGTCACCTCGTCCTCCCTTTCACCTCTTCGCCTCGTAAATCTAGTTTCCAATTCATTTTCCCACCTGTTTTGATTCCGCGACTCTTGAATGATTGCTAGGACGACGAGCATTTCGCCATAGTCCTTTTGCGAAAGCATACCAACAGAGCATACTCGTCAGCCGCGCAGTTGCGATGATAGGCGGCCGCTAGATGGGGCATTTTCGGTCCGAGGCTTTGTGTGGGATTTGCTGATGGTCAGGCGGCTCAGCCAATCTGCTCTATAATGGTGGGGTTCTTCCGCAGTCCTCGGCAAAAGGTAGCGATGCTGATTTTTCGACACATGACGTTTAGGCTTATCTTCTTTTCACGATCACGATGCACACCCCATTATCGACTCACATAGAAGACGACGAGATCCGCCAAAGCCAGATCCCATTCGATCGAGTCGTACGAAGTGTTGCACAATCATACTGATCAGGGTTTGCCAGCGGCGACCGCATATCCTGGTGTGGTTGGGGATACCCGCACACTCTTGTGGCATCTCACACCACAACACATTTTTTCTCCATTGGTGGTGATCATTGCAGTCAGAATAACGAAAGACAACGACGGGTAGAAATAGAACGAAGGAGGGATTCCTTTTCTTAGGTGGGTCCTGTCTGCCACTGTAATGTCGCGACCGCTGACTGATTTCGCAGCAGGTACAGAACATTCTAGGAGCTGCTTCGTGCCCAAACAGACTTACGGATGGGGAAGGCTGAAGACTGGATCGCTACTAAAAATCGGACGGCAACGGACGGATACTACTATCGGCCAAAGGAAGTCTCATACCCGCAAGACGATGATTCACCAGATGGTACTTGCGCATTCCTCATACTTTCCGGCAGTGGTAGTGTAACCGAAGGTTTCAACAGCTATTACTATACAGGCGAAATACAACACGTCAGCGGGAAATGCACAGCGGAAAGAGGCCTCACTGTCGTGTGGATCATAAAGGAGAATTCAGATTGACGATATTTATGTCGTAGTTGATGTACATACACTAGCCCCGTTGTTCAACATGCTTGTGGGCCTGCTTGGACTCCTGCTTGTCGTTCCTCTCGATCCTTTAAAACACTTTTCCATACATTTCGGATTGCTGAATATGTAATGAGTAGAATTCCCTTTCTATCTGGCATCAGACATATGGTCAAAGCTGATCCAGGCACTTTTGTCACTTCCAAGTCGGTGTCCGGTTTCAGGAGGCCCAGGATGTAGTCATAGGTCTTATCCCAATGCGTGTGGAAGGTCGTAGCTGAATTGGACCACGGAGCTGGTTCTGTAGATGTGTCTCCAAGTAATATTGGAATCATATTCAACGTTGCTGCATCTATCCGTACTGCTGATCCTACCTTTGAGCTAATTCTATTGACGCGGCACTTCCTCACACCGTCGTATTTGCTGAAATTGCTACAGAGCTCTTCCGCCGTCAAAGCCCAAGTCGTAACTTCATCTAGGCCGGATCAGTTTCGGAGGAATTGCTGTAGAAGAGATATTCCATACCATCTTTATCAACGTCACCAGGTGTTGTAGTTTGAGGTTTTACAACGCTTGCTTGTGATTGGGAACTTGGCGATCGTGGCGGCTCTGTCCGGATTCCTTCTGACAGAAGTGTCTGCAAAATATGCCCATTGCTTTCCTTGAGCCGCGCAACTACCCTTTTCCGTCCCGTTCCAGCTTGCACCTCCAGCTGTACTTCTCTATCGCTATTCGATTCCTGTGAGGGCTTTCCGTATTCGAAGCGCATGGCGTTTGATGTTGTTGAATTCTGCCAGTGAGGTGCTTCTCAGTCTTCGTCAGTAACTACTTCAATCAGACCATGCATTTGTAACGAACCTTTCTCGTCCCCAAGATATCCAAGCTCATCAATTATTTCCTCGTCCATGTCAAGCTTGTCCAATAACATGACAAACAGCATCCGACCACTGGTTGGCCAATTTTCGATTCTTTTCAACACATCCTTCGATTTCAACGCTTCCTCCGACTCAATCGTTGGGTTGACGAGCATTGTATGAAGAGCAACCACGCCTCGTAAGGATCCACTCCATTGATAAATATCCCGCCATATGGAAAATTCAGAGCCAGCATCCGATGATGCCTTCGACAATGCCTCCTCGATGCGGCCTTTCAAGACAGTGCTTGCGAACCATGTCGTGCGCTTCCTCTTCTTACCAATCTTCGCTGCAGCCTTTGATTCATCTTTCAATATTCTACGAGTTTTTTTACCTTGTTCTAAATTGGTTTGAGCCGTAGTCAAAAACAGGCTGAGATCAACAATATAATGCAGGAATGGTATAAATTGAGCGATTGAGGCGACAAATGCGGCGAGTTGCTGGAAATTTGAAGGAAAATCATCCAGGGGAATCAAAGGAACAGCCGGTTCGATATACAGTGACATCATGGTGACGGAATAGCTATGGGCGATTTGCCGATCGACTGTGGAGGCCGATTTCTGTGTATGATATTTGTGTGAACTTGTGTCGGTTGTGTAGTAAAGGATTGCGGATTATTGTGTGAACTCGAGATCGTATCTAGTGTGAAGGATGCTGATTGTTTTGTGTGAACTCCGGTCAGGTGTGGTGTGGTGGATGCTGATGGTTGTGTGAACTCGAGATCGTATCTGGTGTGAAGAATGCTGATTGTTTTGTGTGAACTCCGGTCAGATGTGGTGTGGTGGATGCTGATGGTTGTGTGAACTCGAGATCGTATCTGGTGTGAAGGATGCAGATTGTTTTGTGTGAACTCCGGTCAGGTGTGGTGTGGTGGATGCTGATGGTTGTGTGGACTTGAGTCGTATCTTTTGTGAACCCCTTTTTACCTTAATGTGAAGTCGTTGTCAATTTGGTGTGAAACAGGGATTAATAATTGGTCAAGTCTGTTTTCGGCCGAGGCTAGCGTCATGCAGAGCGCACGACAAATCCACACTACTGCGTGCACATTCACGCACTGACATGTGCACGAACATACTTCTACTTTTGGCATTGGAGAAGCTCCTCCTTGGTATCCTTGTAAGCGCACGGGCGATTGGTTCATGCAGCGCGGAAATCTACAGCTTTGGTCGAGGTGTCTGAGGCTGAGATGTGGCACTTTCCTGCGATGGATTTTTCAGGAGTTGATCTGAATGGTACTGATTCTAGAATCTCATTCCTAATTCAATTATATTTTTGAGATCCATGTTTGCTCTTAAAAGCTTTGTACGTCTCCTTTCAATTAAATCACACTGCGAGCTTCTGCCCTGCTCAATTTTTCAGCTCTCCAGTCTCACCAAAACGCTGGAACGGAATTATTTCTATAATCCGCTCCACGGATGTTATCAAACCCTCGTCTTGGCAGGCGACTGAACATCATCCCTCATCATAGAAGCACGCAAGCTGGTCTTTCTGGGGCACCTCGGCGTTGAAGCGAGTTTCAAGTATTTCTTAGATTTTGCTAAGGTGAAAACCAATCCGTGCCTGTCACGATGCCTATATAGTATGTGTCACACAAGAAACATTTACTTTTCGGTAAGAAATTTCATCCGAAGAGGAATTTATAGCCTGGAGGAAGCGACCAATCGATTGATCTGTGGCGTTGAAGGAATTTTATTGCTTTTATAACGCCGGCTTGAGATCATCCTTCGAGCGGATTCCAGCTATTCACGACAAAATTCAGGATACTTCTCCTCTATCTCTTCAAATCCTTCTCGTTTCGCTGCCACTGTGCGGGGAGTTGGTCTCGAAGAAGGGGTTGGTTTGGCGCTAAAATTGGAGTGCAAATTCTCATGAGATACTGAAGCCAATGCGAGAGAGGTGCTTTGCCGGATAATACGCCAAGCAAGGAAAGTACAAGGTATCTTGGTGGAGTTGTTTTGGTTGCAAAAGGCGAGAGCATTCCTGGCATGTATAGAGTCCCAGAGAATATCCTGATTTGGAAAGTGATATGTGATGAATATACGCCTTTCTTCGGCCTTTCTTATCACGTTTCCTCTGCCAATGTATCTGAGCCTCTATGATGGCCATATTCTTACATTTACCTTCAATAACCGGCAGCAATTCTAACGTTCACTCGCAAAAGCAGGAAAGGGGTTTGGAGTTTGCTATCTGCTACTAGCTTGTCTCTAGTCCTTCATATGTTTGAATTCGTGGTCTTGCATCTCTCAAGTGGATATCTATTGGCCAATGCCTCACAAGACACCTCCTTACAGGTGCCGTTTAGCTACCGTATCTGTCTGGCCAACAGGGACCTGTTCCAGTACAAAGTCATACGTAACACAGCATGAAACCAATAGACCAGACAGTTGATTTCTCTTGCGTATCCACGTTCTGCCGTACCTAGGCTTACTTGCTGCCGACTCCAATAATTATCCCTCGTTACATCGCTTATGAACCACTGTACATGATGGTGTCAAGGCGAACAATAGTCATAAGTGGCACGCACGTAGAGGGATAAATACATCTCTCCTCTCCATAACCTGCCCTCGTTCTCGACGACACAACAAATGATCCCTTGAATACTCGAGATCTCCTTCCGCAAACCACTACCTATCTCTTTCGAGTACACCTCCACCTGTACTCCATGGCTACTAGTCAAACAGATGGCTATGAAGTTAGAGATCCAAAGATATCTTACGATATCAACGTCCCGTTCAACACCACGTCCTCCTCCACAGAGAACACCGAGTTTTCGAGATATCTTCCATGCTTCGAAAAAGTATTCCACGCTGAATTTCCTGAATTTGAGTATAAAGATCCAGCCCTTCGAGCCGACCCAAAGAAGCCGCATCTTCTCACTTCTAGCGTCACAGCAAAAGCTGTTACACCACGCATGGGCACCATATTAACAGGCCTCAAACTCGAGACTCTTTGTGAAATGGGCAAGGACGAGCTCGCGCTCCTCATATGCGAGCGAAAGTTTGTCGTACTTCGGGAGCAACTCGATTTCCTCAAGACAGGACCTCAGTTTCAAGTAGACTTCATGTCCTACTTCGGCAAGCTAAGCAACCAACCCGTGACTGGCGCCATCAAGGGCTTCCCGCAGTTCCACATTATTCACCGTGATAACAACGAGAGAGATGTTGCCAACTTTCTCCAGAAAAAATCGAGCACTTGCCTCTGGCACCACGATGTCAGCTATGAGCGCCAGCCTCCAGGATACGTCATGCTTGCTATGCTCGCTTGTCCCGATGTTGGTGGTGACACGGTGGTGGCAGACACAGTCGAGGCGTACAAGCGTCTCGGACCTTTCTTTCAGCAACTGTTTGAGCAAGTCCGCGCTATTCACACATCCGAAAACCTTATTAGTTTCGCCAAATCCATAAACGGACCCGTTCGCAGCAATCCTGTCAGCTCAACACACCCCCTCATTCGCGTCCATCCAGTGACGGGCGAGAAAGCAATTTTCTACAATAATGAGTTTTCGAAGGAGATTATTGGTTTGAAAGATACGGAGACCGAGTGCATAACGAAATATCTAATGAATCATATGGCTCTGGGACATGATTTCCAGGCAAGAATTCATTGGGAAAAGCATTCTATTGTGTTATTTGATGGACGGCAAACCCTTCGTAAGTTTCACAGCTCACAACTGGGAAATTTTAACTGATCGATTTTAGATACGGCCACGGTTGATTATGACAGTTCGCTACAAGCTCGTCATCTCTTCCGCCTTGCCGCCATGACTGAAGTTCCAATTCCAGCCAAGGATTGGGAGAAGCCTTAATCGGCGGAATAGACACTTCGCTCAGTTTGATTTTCTAGGGTTTTGAATTTTTAGGTTCATGAATACGACTATGCTGTTTTTCATGCCTGTGATCTTGTTATGATCTGTGTCACGTTGCTTGTTTACCTCCTCTTGCTACCATCTATCCGACTCAAGATGTGCCTGACCAGTTCCTGTCTAACAATCTGTCTAGAGTCGTTGTTCTTGAGAGGAGTCAAATTAAATTTTAGTAAATGTGCCACAGCCCCTTGTGTTGTGAAATTATCCAGCCAGCCTTTTCTCCGTGTTATTTTTATCATGGTAGACTTATAAGGAAGTCAAGCTTCTCTTTAGAGAGGGCAAGACCTGGGAGCCATCAAGCGCAGGTTCCAAAGTTATTCGAGTGATGCATGTATATATCCTGCGAATATGGTAGTAACTAAATCATGGAATAAGCTATACAATTGAAGTTAAGTCTATTGAAACAGCCACTCTTTACAGCATTCACAAGAGCACGGCAAAGGCGAGACTGAGGGACTGACTTATGTATGTACTTCGTACTTGGCTCAAGTATCTGACCTTTCTATCAGTGCGAACCTTTGAACTGTCTAGAAATCAGCAAGTCAACTGCCAAGTTCACAACGACTGTTACCTTCCTCGTCAAGGTTGCCATCAACTTTCACAGGCATAGAAACTCAGATGTTTCAGCCAAGTAAGAAGTAGACGCGAGTTCAGCTTCTGTGGCGTGACTATATACGGATTTCGCAAGAGCAACATTAGAAGCAAGCTCTTTGATTTCGAAGATCCAAGGCTGAGGAAAATATCAGGTGGTAAAGGAGCTCTATGCACAAGGTCAATCTATCTCCTTGATTGATATCACAACCCTTCATAACGGCTTGTCCAAAGTACGTATAATAGTGATCGTATTTCCAATAACTCTCATCCACCTCTTCTTTTCCGGCGGCTGCTACTTTGCTCATTCGCAAGCATTTCTTAGATAACTCTATTGCGTGCTAGCATATCTCTATCGGTTGATAAGTTGTGGCATACCATGCACGCTCACATTGCCGTGTTTCATAATCAAGAGCAGTATGTCACATACAGAACTCAACGTCCTGAATTTTCATACATTTCCATCTCTAATTTACTCTTCTCAGAGTGGAAGTTGTGTATTAGAAGCCGAATTTCTTATGTAAGTTATGTGTGAGAGACTCTTTTCTGGGTATTCCACCAGGTCATGATCAGAAGCCCCTCTTCGATTTGAAGTGCTTTTGTAAGTTATCTTATTTTGTACAGTTTGAGTCCGTCAATGGAATCTTTCTGGTTCAATTTTATTATCGAGCAACCGCGTTTAAGCACGATTTTCCTTTCTTTAAGAAAAAGACGGAGAGTTTAGATACTTCGTTTCGCATTCGACTATATCGGTTAGACTAGTAACTTCTTCTCCTGCAATTTGCGCGGCTCGTAGGAGCCGATACTATTCCAGAGTATAGAGAAAAACCGAGCCCTGCAGACATTAACGCAAACTCATAACTCCTTGATGTTTACTTTCGTATATCATGGGGTCCATCATTCATCAGTGATAGTTAGATCACTTTCAATCCGCAAACTCTGACAATTCCAGCGACTAAGGAATAACTAGAACCCATGACCCCTAAAGCAGTCAAGTATCGCATACGGTTACCGCCCTTTACCGCTACTTATTCGCTCATCAAATCTATTGATTCAATCACAATCAATAGTTTATTTGAGTTGTTTCTCGTTCATCAATCTTGCGAGAGCTTATTTCCTAGCTCATACATAAGCCTCTTCTTAATACATACATAAACTTCCGATTACTATTTCAGAAGATTCCGATTCTCCCTTCAACTACACAATTCTCGTAAAAGGTCCATAGCTTCCACCTCCAGATATATTGGGCCTCCATCCTCGAAAAATCAGCTCACAACCAGTATCATCATGGTGTATACCTGCCGTCTCATTCGCACCGGGCCTGATGTCAATCTTATTCTTGAGGAATTCTTCAGCAGTGAGTCCAGGGGAATTAGCAGAAAAGGTGAATAAGGAAAATGCAATAACCCTATTTCCTAACAGACTAGCACAAACTGAAAGGCAGTAGATGATAACGGTAGTGAAGAGACCGGCCCATTCCTGGTTTCGATGTCGGACTTAATTCAACAGCTTTGTTGATTTACTATTAGCTTGTCATAGCCAGTGTGAACTACCTTTGGAAACTTTGACTTGATGATAGAGTTATCAGAGAGCCCAGCCACGTGCGTAGTCAATCGCAGTATACATATGTAAACAAATACTTTTGGGCACGATACATTTTTAGGAGGGAAGCCTTTAGACAACAGAATGGTAACATTAAAGAAGAACATTGATAGACTCAGAAGCAAATGCATAACGTCCAAACAAAATAGCTTACCACGCGAAAGTGAAATTCTATCAACCGACCGTTATACGCCATATTTTTTCCTCCCAAGGCCAGATTCATGATAAACTAGGTCCGTCGTCTTTTGAACGTGCCATTATTTTGACCGTGGAAACTTCTTTTAGCAATCTTTGAAGCTCCTTTAACTTCACGTGTAAGTCTGTTGAGATCATCTGGTTCCGTAGGTCCGTGATCTGCGCGGCCGAAAGGATTATTCCAACCTTGCGCTTCTAACAGCCCGTTGACAGTGAATGGTGATGCACTTATATTTCGACCTTCGCTCATAGATTGCTTGTTATTACCAATACGGAGAGATATTGGAATCAAACTGTCAAGATCTCGAACTCTCAGCTCTACTTTGACTCGAAACAGTTTGGTGGCTGGATCGATATGTGTTGGGCTATTAATATGACCGGACAACGGGCGGTGTGAAAGATAAAACTTTGAACCGTCCTCTGTTAGACTGTCGAGAAGTTTGCGAAGTTTGCTGTTTCCTTCGTGACCTGCACCTACGATACACAAGATCTGGCCTTGGCAACTAATGTGGCTTCTGTTTCTAATCGGCCTTGAGGTCAGCTCGAAGTAAAATAGTGTAGAGATAAGACATTCTGCAAGTTCATTCAAAGATTTGCTCTTGGTCAGCTGTTTCCTCGTCTCGAATTTGAGAGGTGTCATGGTGCTGACATCGTCAAGCGCAGGTGTCTTTCCCTGAAGCTGAGTATTGAGACGAAAATATCGGTTCTTGATCTCATCAGCTGCGCGGTTCCATTGGTTAGGGAGGTCGTAAAACTTCTGTCCATCCATTGTGCTCAAGAAAGATTCTAAGCATCTTGTGATGAAACCGCTGCGCCAGAGTCCCCGGGGCTGCTGTGCGTCGTGGAGGGCCGTAGCCATTGCTATTTCCGCACGGCCCAAGTCAGTAGAGATTGCCGGAGGACTAATTAGAGGGGATGCCTCAGTTGGAGATAGACCATTCAAAGCAGCATCTTCATCGATCTGGTAACCAGTTCCTAGAGAAAGAACGACATCTGGCTCAACAATTGTAGGCCATAAGTCACGCGCCTCGGAGATAGCAATATCAATGGGGTTGTTCCTCCATAATCCACCATCTTGAAAAGTTCCAACACCATCAATGTGGTGTGGCTTGAAATACCTGTAGTATATTAGTATCTGATTTAGCACGTTGGTAGCTAGATACCATACCATGGCGCGGCGGAAGTGCACCTGGCCCTGCAACTTTTGTCAGTTCCTTCAAATGTGCAGAGACTTTGAGGCACTTACGCTTCCCACACGCGAACTCGATTAGATTTATCTTCTGAAAGCACATGACGATATCCTTAACGGAATTAGCCAAGTCTTATGATACATGAAAATACTTACCAGACCCCGAAAGTCGTGAACCGACCCCGTTATAATTGGTAAAGACCAGTTCCGCGTTGGGGACTCCAGTTACTGTAATTCCAACTTTAGCTCCCCTCGATGTTGCAATAGAGTGGTCCATTAGCGTAATGTCCTCTCCAAACTGAGTGCGAAGACCTTCTTCAAGGTTATGAGCTGAGTATAGAGAATCTGCGAAGTAGGATATAAGGAGTTCCCTCAGACGAGAGAAAATTGAATTTGAAGATACAAACCCACGATCAAAAGCTTTGTGAGAAAGGTTTTCAAAAACCTCCACACATTCTGTCACTGGCAGATCATTTAAGAACATGGCCATAACAATGAGCCCGCCTGAAACATTTAGTATAGGGTAGCGGCTAAAGGTAATAACTTACCGGAGCTGGTTCCAAACGCAACATCAAATAGGTCTTGGATGGGAAATTCAGGCAGGTACGGCTTGAGTTTCTGCTCCAACAGCAACAAAGCCTGCAGTGGGATAACTCCACGAACACCACCACCATCTATTCCAAGTACATTGACGCCTTTTGTCTTAGGTTTGAATCTAAACTGTGCCCCCCCAGTATCTTGGGAGCAAAGAAAACAGGACTGGACAGTGAACTTGTGAGCATCATTACCTATGACAGCGCCAAAACGTTTAATATCAATTCCACAGAAGGAGTGTCCACATGGTAGACCGTACTCTGGCCTTCTGCATAGACACATTAAACAGGTGGAATCGCTATGTACGTTCTTCCAGGTATCCCGAAATGACAAAATGGCATCCCTGTGTGATTGTTTGAAGTCTTGGCCACTGTTCACGCACATTGTCAGGAACAGCTCGCTGATTACGCTCTCTATCGGGGAAATTGCCGTTCTTGTTGCCCGTGAGAAAACTTCTATGGCTTTTCTCCACGATGTCTGATATAGAGTTCGGAAAATCTTGACCGGATCAAAACCTATTGAGATTGTTAAGTAAGGGCTTTACCAGTAATATTACTTGAACTCACAATGCATTTCTGGAGGAAAGCTATCGAGCAATATACAGGAAGCAACTACTGGTACTGCAAATCCATTAATTTCTTCTGCAGTTTGAAATTGCTTCATAAAGTTAAGAAGATGTCGTTTGAAATGAGGAGATACTGGATTTGATAACCGGGAAGCCTTGATAAAATTGAAATGCTTCCCAGTATTTTGAACGAAGTGATTATAAGCATACTCGAAAAATGCGTTGAAATGTTTCTCTACGAAATGCATTCGTTGCTCGATTCTGGAAAATCGAATCGCGTCTGATTCATTGAGCAATCGATCTTTGAGGGGTAAGTAGCAGAATTCCTCGCGGATCTGATCATTTGTGAAGAGATGATGGATACCAACATAGGAAAATGCTTCATCAATTGGTCTTGTTGTCTTTCTCCGTAGCAATCGGGAGAATTTCGTCATCCAGCGACTTTCCCAACACTTGTCAGACTTAGTAGTAGTGGAATCCTCGACGACTATAAGTAATCTTGGGTAACAAACTGACGGAAGAGAGCGGTTGCTGAAGCTGTTGAGCCACGTCGCTATGAAATCTGCAATGCTGGACAAACCACCAAAATCAGACAGAAAGAGACAGACGATATCTGTGAAGGGGCTCAATAGATTGGCGTATATATTTGACAGAGTGATGTTGAGATCATCTCCTACCCACTGCAGGTTCTGGCTGACAGGCTCAAGATCTAAGCATTTTTCAGTGTCTCTTACATTGTTTTCAATGTTGGGTATTGGTCCATCCGCAAACAACAGAGGTCTGCGGCTTTGT
Source organism: Tetracladium setigerum (assembly GCA_031472005.1). Lineage (NCBI taxonomy): Eukaryota > Fungi > Ascomycota > Leotiomycetes > Helotiales > Tetracladium > Tetracladium setigerum. The sequence goes on along the minus strand of PZJY01000004.1, from coordinate 616,576 downwards.
ATGCTTTGAGCACCCGCATCTAAACGAAGATGAATCTCTCCACATTGACGGCCATTTCGTTTGGACCTTAAAGGCGTCGCTAGGTAACGTAAGGCTTTACTCTTGAAGGACTTCCCGACGAAGAGGATCAAGCTCGGCTCGCCGTGTGTCTGGCTTAAGACTTCATCAAGGCGTGACGTTTTCTGAAGAGCTACCTCCCTATCCCGAAGATAGGGCTCTAGCCATAGGGTATGCTGTTCGCTTCTCATGATCGTTATGTCGGCCGGGTACTGTAACTTGTCTTCATACAAAATAAATGTAGCTGGCTTATATGCTTTTGAGTCTGGTATTCGAGTAGGGCAGACCGATATATTTAGCTTGGATGGCTGACATTCGAAATTGGCAGAAAGAGACCATATGATGACGTTTCGCCCGCAAATAGAAGAGAAAACTTTAAATAGAAGATACATGGTATCCAGGAATAGAAACTGAAATAGAGGATTTTGGTTTCCAGTTAAATTCCCCTTGGAGTGCAATGCATGCAGTACCTTAAACTATGATGGCCCTCGATTCTCCAAGAGATTATAGACAGAGAACCGAAATTGCAAACATTTTCAAGGCCCAGACGGGTACGCCGATCGTAGATAGACGTGTTGAAAGGAATAGTACGAATCGGCTGAAAAGAGAGCTCAACTCTTTGAAGATAGAGAACCAAAATCTCCGCCAGGAGCTCCTTGAGTTGCAGTGGCAAATGCAGGAGCAGAAGATGAAGATATTGGCAGCTTTAGGTAAATCTATAGGGGATTCAAAAGCCCCGGGAGGTTTCTTTTGAGAGGTTTCATAGCTACTTACAGGCACCGGAGGAATTTACTGTTCAGTTAGGCCGCACATGATTGTCAAGCTCAAAAGATCATAGTTTCTGAAAGCAAAGTTTTCACGCCGTCAAGTTTTCATGTGCTTTCATTCATTTTGTCTGTTTGACTTAATTATGATTTTGCCGATCTCTTATTTGACTTTTTAACTTTTTGAGACTCCTTCAATCGATCTAATGCATGCGTCGTTTCTACCGCCCACAAAACCAACGATGGAAGGTAATCCTCTATCCCACGTAGTCTACTTTCTAGATTATCTCTCTCAAATATAGCCTTCTCAAGTTGAGTAGACATGCTAAGAACCTCGTCTCGAAGAGTATCAGTGCATGCCATTGTCTCCATGTTCTCAACATTTTGCGCAAGTAACTGAGCGCTCGAATTCGGCATGTTCTCATCTGTGTAGCTATTTGGATTGGATTAGCCAATATGATTGGAGAATAAAAGACCGGTAGGTACCTTTGTTGAAGTGTCTGAACCACGTCTTTGAGCCGTTCAACTTCCGAACGCAGTAATGCCACTTCATTGCTGTGATCAGTCTCCATTCTGTATTGATAGTTGGATGTATCATATGAATCGAAAAGCTGACTTGTTATAGATGAATATGGAGCTTGAGGAAATGGTATAAGAGAGACATCCGTTGAGGAAAAGGAAGGTGAGTTTGGAAAATGAGACAATGAAAATACTGATTGTACAAGGTTCAAGGAATCTGAAGAGGGGGGTTGAAGGGAGTTGAAATCATAAGGAAAGGACGAATGTGAGAGATTCGACTTATTGATGGTTTCCAAGCATGGCATATCTAATGTCGGTATGCTGCTACAGATTGGAGCCATAACTGGTAAATTCGAAGGGAAAACAACATATTGATCGCAATCAAGACATCTGAAAACCTGACGGGCAACCATAGGCGTTTCTTCGTACATGGTGTGAGAGTTACTTTGAGATGAAAGCTCTGACATACCTGGGGACAGTCTTCGAGGTTTGTGAGGGCCAAGACAGAGAATAATTTTCTATTTCCGCCATGTTCTCCAAGGTAGCTTCCACTTATAATAGTTCATTTCTGGAAGTCTGTCAGCCAACTTAGACACACAAGGTTCTAATTTCGGAGGGGCAGTGCTATCCTATTTTTAAAGGGGAAGGGGTTCAGACGAATTCTACGATTGTACGACTTCTTAGCTCGGCATATAATGTCTAGCAAAAAGCCTATTCCGCATTTCTTTCAGCACTTCATTTGAGAAAGATGTCTTCCCCAATCTATTACGATGGTGGGTCAATCGAGGTCAGCCCATCATCTCCCCCTATTTCAATCAACGCGGACGGTCACGATAGCTACGAGGAATCAGAATATGTCTATGTGAAATATCGTATTGCAAACAAACAGTTGTCATCAATGGAGAATGAAATCATCGAGATGAAGACCACAATTGACAACTACGCTACGGCTATTCAGAACGAATCGCAGTTTCGCGAGATTTGCCAGCTAGCCTTGCTTGATGAGCAAATCAAGCATAGTGAGTGCCGTGCAGCTTACTTGAGACTATTGCGGTTTTTAAATTCTCGGCCTCAACCTGGTGTTGGAGTAACAGCAGCCCATAAGAGCCAAATCGAGCATCTTCTCATGGTAATAGGACAATTACAATCAAAAATAAAGAATATGAGGGACCAGCATCCCGGAGATCACTGAAATCCTGTTATCTGCGAGTAGGATGGAACAACCTGAAGCGGGAGAAGGCACGCACCAGCCTTGTAGAGTAAAATCTGATTCACACTGAATGTTTGCCATTTATAAGGTTAAATTACTAGTTTACTGTTGAATTCGATGAAATAGAGAAAACGCTGTAAGATGAATTCGAAACTTGAGTGTTGTTTCAATGATTTCAACCACTAATGTACTCACTGTCTGTGAGTCGAAATTCTCCTTGCAGGATCAAATCGTAGACCAACTCGAATGCGCTGAGATCCCACTCCAATTTCATATGATCACCATTCACCTTGTTGTAATGTCGAGCTCTTTTCGCGAGAAGCCATCTAACCCCGCTTCATGATGACAAACACGGGGATCTTGTAATACGGTGGGATGAGGGGAAGGTAAACTGCTACAGCATTGTCCAGCTTGCGAACCACAAGAGAGGAACTTGGTACAGTAACGTTACAGTACTGTAAGCCAGTTTTTCATCCAAGTATGGCGCAATGTCTAATATGAAACCGCAGGAAATCAGCATGAAATTAGATTACAAAATGAGCCAGTGTTATTACGGAGGCATTAAATCTGACCTGCTTGCAATTCTTCCATGTGTTAGTTTCCGAGACCAGTGTAGTATCTGGAAGAGGACGCACATACTATAGCACAAATTTTATTTTGTAAACTTTTGATATCATACATTACGAAGATCAAAATATCCTTCATTGTCTTACGCAACCCAGACCTAGCGAAAGACTCCACTACCACCCCAATCTCAGCTGACTTCAGCCATCCTTTGCCACAAGATGTACTTCCTGTATTCACTTTTGTTGTTGATCTGAAAATCAGAAATGAAATTTCAACGTCCTGATGAACATACCTGTATTGCCCTTAGTGGTAAAGACTCATGCATGCCAAATCACTTGGGCAGAGGCGGTAAAGGTCTTGTTGGAGGGGGACCAGGACAGGGTGGAAGTTGTAGAGCTGGAGACGAGCTTCTGTGGAAGATACGTTTCGCAGACATGGCTATAGTACGAGAGTGTTAGGATTGATCCAGTATTAAAGTGATACTGTAAGACTTCGACCATTTTGCTTCAGTATTTCAACCCTCAAAGAAGATGAGGAGACATGAGGATTTGATGTTTCCAGTGTCATCGGTCATCAATTAAGATCATGAATATCACTAACCAGGTTATCAGTACAATCAAATCAGGTCATCAGTTGTCATCAATTGTCTGACACAGAGGTTAATGAACCAGAGTTTACTAATTTATGACAGCGTCGAATCCACATTTGATCAGCCTCATCCAGTCCAAAGAATGCCTATTGTGGTCATCCCATGAACAACCTCGACACTGACTTCATGCAGGCTACGGTATGTTAGATCTACAAGTTGGATCTACAAGTGGCTTATGAGACTTGGGTCTTGGTCAAGAACCGATACCACTATAATTCCTCAATGTCACAAGTCCTTAGCCTGCACTACAGCACAGTAGAGAGGCGTGAAGGATCAAGAAGTAAAATGAAATGCTCATCCCCTATATTAGGCAGAGACATTCAGCATCCAGTATTATGGATGACTTCAATTTTAAATCGAGCACTGTGGTGTTACAGTAACTACAGTACCTGACTTGATTCAGATAGACCTTGTTGTCATTTTCGTCCAGTAGGCCGCCTGGCGCGGGCGGAAGATTCCAGATGATGTATGTAACAGCCTCATGTATCCTTATTGTCTAAGGAAGCCTAGTTTTGAAATGGGTCGAGGTAGGCCAGCTGGTGTGGCTTTGTCTGGCATTGCTCTGGCATTTTTAGTTCCAATAAATGAAAAACTCTCGTAGAAGATGCAACAGATGTACCATCCATAAGCTGGCTAAGCCATTCATCCATTCGTTCAAGTTTGAGTAAGGCTCTGAGGTATAACAGTAAGTCACAAAACAGCATCACTTTAATGACATATTTTAACGGGTGCGGAAAAGAGGTTGTACAACATTTCGAATTTGATAATACTTATACGCAATCCTTTTCCATCTCTTTCCCTTTCAGTATCCTTCGTGTCTCATTGTATTCTTATTGTCCTCCAAGCTTTCTCCTATTGCGTTTCAGAAAAAGAACCAAGGGTTAACGAACCGCGACTCGATTCAAGTAGATGTATGGCTATCAAAAAAATGGAGGCAATAGAAAAGGACAGGGATAAGTCAAGTACAATATCTCGTGATTCTTATTCTCATTCAGGGTGAAAACATAGTACACCATAAGTAATCTTCACACCACGATCGTATTTACATGTCAGTAATATATAAGAGAATATCGACGAATGTTGCTTGGTATTTTTGACTGGTGCTTTTGGTTAACTAACATGAGTGCTTGGTTCTGTGTGTTCCACTTTGTCTTTAGTACATATGAATGAAGTGGTCCTGCCAAAGATAATGATATAATTGCTTCAAAATCAATGTTCAAATAAGATGAACCATCGTATAAAAGTCGTCCAGAGACCAGCCATTTACAGGGTCTCTATTCGTGTACTGGGCATCTGGAGCAAAGGATCAAAGAGACCGATCTTCTGTTCCCATTCATAAGCAAATGAGCAATCAGAGCCTGTCCACCAGTATGAAAGGTAGGCTGGATCATGTGGCAATTGCTGGTGGAAGACCATGGGTTGCTGCCCAATCAGCAAGAGATGTTGAGACTGCAGCGCATGACTTGCCATTCTCGTCGGAAAATGGCTGTAGACGTCTCTTCGGGGTGCAGCAGGGCTGGCTATGGAGGCGGTGGAGTAACTGCTTGGGCTGCTCTGGAGATTCTGTGACAACTGGTGACGAGGACTCTGTGTTATCGGAGACATGTCTGTATTCAATGTCGCGACACGGGGATTATCCTGCTCCGGAACGTAGGAGAGCTTCTTTTGACAGCGGAAATCATCTTGGTGTCGTTCATAGCCGGTGGACTGGGTCTGGGGCTTATCAAGCATCACTAAATGCTGTGGGCTACGTCCGGGTCGCATCATCCGTGTTAAATGCTGTGTCTCGGGTAGAGACTCGTCGCTGTCTGATTCAGAGGTCTCATCATCATCAACTTTTGAGCGGATGAGCTTTTGGTGGGACCGACGCTGATGCTTGACCATAGTCGTTTTGCGGCAGAAGCTGGCGCCAATCAGCTGGAGTCACGAGTAAAAAGAGAGATATAAACCTCTTCAAGCATCCATCTAGAGCACACTTGTATGGTCGCTTGCCCGTATGGATGCGGCGATGCCGTGCAAGACTGGAAGACTGTATTCTTGGTTAGTATAGTAACGACGAGATTTGCTCGTTTTCTTACATCAGAAAATCCTTTACCGCAGCCAATATTATGGCATTGGTGAGGCTTTTCGCCTGTATGCGTTCGGATATGAACAGTGAGAGCGCTCCGCTGGATGAAACTCTTGCCACAACCAGTAGTTAGGCAAGAATATGGTCTCTCATTAGTGTGTATTCGGCAGTGTCGCTCAAGGTCAGATTTCCTGTTAAAACTCTGTGCTTCTCAGTTATATTGGGCTTTACGTCTCGATCACTGAGCATACATACCTTGGAGCAGGTTTGCCAGTCACACTGGAAGCGGCGTGCATCTTGGTTGATTTCAACTAGCTCCATGACATCCGTTGTGTTGGATACTGAAAATCACGCAAATGTTTAGTTCTCTCTATCTAAAGAACATACGGCTAGGTATGAATGAAACTCTGGTCAATCTGGTCAGATATTAGAAGAGATTTTTGGAAACGTAAATTAAAAGAAGCATTTACCGTAGAGGGACTGCTCGTTTGAATGGGAGAACCGATGATGCTGCTGAAAAGTTGCTGCAGTGTTGAAATTCGTTGACGAGAGAGCCGACTGATGTACATGTACCATATGAGTTTGTAGAAGTAGACAGCGTTCAGCGCATGAAGGTATAAAGTAGAGAGTGGGTACTGAAAATAAGTAGAAATAAGGGAGCAAGAACACGTTCGGAGAAAGGTGGTTTGGCTGTTGCTTATGCTCCACCTTTATGACTAGAGTAGGAAGTCGCAATAGATAGATAGAAACTTTGGAAAGAGGCCACAGGTCATGGAAAGATGGAGGTATTTATCCATGAACACTTTGGACACGGACTGACAGGGAGTGCACAAAGCACCAAGCATCTCTCCCACATTGAGGCACCGTGCGCGTGGGTGCTCAGGGGTATGGCAAGAAGCACTATCCCTTTCATGGGAACTGTGTTTGAAGATAGCCAGTTTATTTCCATTCTGAAGACATTCAGAACGTTTGCTAACCTACGTGATGTCGGACTTCAAACTCGTTTGGTTCACGTTGAACTGCCAGCGTGTTTGGATCCCCAGCCTTCGCTAGTCAAAATACGTCCCAACGTTATGTCACATTATTACCACGCCAATGACAAAGTGCACATCCTTTTCGTTTACAGTATGCTGGTGCAATACAACTCGCAAGAATGTAATCTTCGCAACATTAAACTTCATCTAGTCAATTTTGGGGGAGTTGATACTATTCACAGCCTTGATTCGTTCATCTAGATGGCTCATGCAAGGACCACAATTTGAACATCACTCCCACCAATCAGACTTGCGCGACGGCGGCCCGGGAACTGAACTTCCAGAAATGGTTAGATGTCCCGTCAGCAAGGCTTTTTCCTGTCCTTTTTGCTGTGCTTTTTACGGCTCTTTTTACCATCTTTTCTACCATCTTTTTGACGCTCTTTTGACGGCGTTTTTGACCGTCCTGCGAAGAGTCGTCTTTGCATCCTTTGACCGTCATTCTACCGCCTATTCAACAGTCCTTCTATTACACGTCCTTCGCCTATCCTTTCTACCGCCCTTTCGACAGTCCTTATCACCGTACATTTGACACTCTCGTTCACGTCTTCATGGTCCTTTTGGACAGTGTCGTCAACACTGACCACCTTCTGCCACGAGGGCATGACATGTCTAAAATATGCTGGTTTGATGGGTCTCATCATCACTTAGCGAGCGCTGGCGAGGAAGAGGACTCTGATTTGGAAACCGACGAGATCGAGCACCGTATATCCCAACTTGTTGAGGAGAAGGCCAAATTTGAGGCTCGACTTGTGGCCCGACTAGATGATTCCAAATGGATAATCACCGGAATCGCGCCATTTGTCGCGGCTTTCCAGAAATATCCCGACAAGACACTCTTCAAGAGAGGAAATTTCGACAGCATCATCAAAAAAATTTGTATGTGGGACGACTGGTGTCTTCGCCTCGATCTGACCATAATCTGTGGCATATTGATTCTTCCGAAGAATGTGCACGAGATCCGGAGTAAACAGAAGGCTCTCAATCAATACTTCAAAAAACACTATCCGAAGTTAGCACTCGCTCAATGGGCGGCAGAGAGGGGCAAGAAGGCCTTATCCAAGATTTCGGGAGACAACGCGGTCGCTAAGAAGCTACAGCAAGGTTTGTTTTCAGTCCAGCAAACCATTGCGTTGTTATTAACGTTGCCAGACCTAGAATTGTATCTCCTGCAGACTCCGCAAACAACGAAGCCATCTCAAGATCCGCCATCTTCACCACCCGATGCAACAAATCGAACAACGCTTGGGAGTCTCGAGCCTGGATGTATTGACGAAGGCCGCAATAGTTTCGATACGATATCGCAAGATCAAGACAGAGAAGCCACACTCAATCGAGACTCTGGGAGAATTGAGGGAGTTCGGAATGAACACGATACGATATCTCAAGATCGAGACAGAGAAGCAATGCTCAATCGTGACTCTGGGAGAATTGAGGGTGGCCGCACTGGTTTCGATACGATTTTGCAACAAGAAGCAGAAGTAAGGCCACCTCAGACAGACCCTACACCACCATCTTCACAAAATCTTCCTCCGTTACATGGCTTTACCTTCCCACCCCAATCACTACATCACACAGATTCGCAAAGAAGCAATATCAGCAATCAGGCAATGTCAGACCTGCAACAATCACGGCATGAATTTGCAATCGATTCAAATCAACAACAAGGAGGGAGAGAATGGCATCCCGGTGGACAATACTCAATGAACCAAGTACAAGAACCCAATCAGTCACTTAATCTGAACCAACCACTCGGTACAGCGCCTGCGGCCACGATTGACTCCCAGCCCGACTCCAACACAAGCGTTTTCGTGAACTTTACACAAGTGGACAGAGGAAAGGCAAAGAAGCGAGGGAAAGGGCAAGGGATTGTTTCGAAGGGGCGAGAGAAAAGGCAGAAGCTTGACAACTTCTCCCAGGATGTTGCCGTGAATCCAAATGCTGAGCAGTCCTCGGCCTCAACTTGGCAAAGAATACCGGTCGGGCAACAGGGACAAGCGCATTTACAGGCACAGTCGTTCAATGTGCAAGCGTCTTTGTATTCAGGCTCTGTTTCAACACCGCTAATAGCATTCCAACAAGGTATGTTAATTATCTAACAGCACATACGACTTCATTGACACATTCACAGACTTTAATGCGGTACCAAATTATATGGGTACCTCCGATGATTGGTACCTGATCCGTTAGAACAACATATATTATGAGTTACGAAATACTACGAATGATTTTATGGTCTTTGTCTCAGGAGGTACTTCGAGTTGTAAACTGAAATCCCACAGTATGACTACCGCCGGCCTATTGTTTCGTGCTATGACTTCAGCTGGCCCATCCTTGTGTTTGCGAATGATTGTGAAATTGGATTCCGGATACCAAACTCCAAACTCCATAACACCAGGAATTTTACCTGGAGGATATGTCCACAGAATTCCTTTCGCTTCTTCTGGTACAGGAACGTGTTCTCTAAAATAGAATGTGTGCGTCTTGCTAGGTGATGCCTGAACATATCCGTTAGCTTATAGAACATATTCCGTAGAATTTGCACAATGACATACCACGTCGTGCTTTTCGGTCAAATATTTCCTGATCGTTTCTGTGCTATCCCGAACGTCAAATTTCCTGATTGCTTTCTCGCCATCTTCAATATCCTCAGCCTCTGAAATGATGTGATAGCCCTTCTGCCGCTCGGTCATGAAAGCGATAGTCGTGTGCAGGTCGTAGAAAGGATCAGACCTGCCAGGCGCGAAAGTCAGCGTAGATTCATTGAGGCATTATGCGAAGGGATATCATTTACGCTATGGCAGAAGTGACTGAGATGTCGAGACAGACCGTGATGTTGTTGTGATGGAGGTTCAATGCGATGTTGCCACAAAAACTTTTGGGATAACTGACGTGGCGGTGATGTGCGCATGCCGGTGTTGTCATTGCGCGAGCCCAGAAAACTAATTGATCACGCGGCTTCGGCAAAGTGGGGTGGCCTTTTTAAACTGGGCTCGTGCGGCTCTGCAAATTGTTCGACGGCTTTGAATGATTCAACGACAAATCCGTCGCAGGGAATGCTTCATATATAAATCTACGGTGTGACACTGCAGTGAGTGTTGGGCAGCATGTGACCGACATATTTCGCACACCCAAGCAGGGCGTTGCATCAGGGCGGTTGCATTGGTGGCAGGCTTTGCCTTCCCAGCGGTCGCATACCAGGCAAGGCGACCGAAGGCGGACTGCTTCAGACAGACAGAAGAACAAACATGAAGTGAGTTGCAACGAGACCCGGTGAAGCTGTTAGTTTGACTGACTGGTGTAAATTAGGTATTTTTGCTTCGATATCGAAAAATATACTTCCCTTCGAATCCCAAGATCACAGCCGGGTCCTGTGTTCTCTACGAGCATAACAAACAAGTGTATCGCACACCGCTCAGAATAAGGCTGTAGGCATCACAACGAGGTCGTGCGACTTTATAGTACAGGGGTGCCTTCAATTGCATACCAAAATCAGTCTGAGATGAACGACATAGAGTCTTGGAGCAAAGACATCTGTTCTCGGGCGAAGTGCAGTGTGGGCTCAACTGATCGCTTTCCACTTCGAATGGCTACGAACGCCTGCTCTCCTCGTCCAATAATCGATGTTAAGGCAGTATACATGTTCGCGAAGAGTACTGGGGTTGCCAGAAAGAGAACTGAAAGCGGTTCACATTCAGCCTTGTCTTGATACCTTTCCACCGAATTGAATAGTAGTAAGTCAACTTATTTGGAGATACGTTGCATTCAATCACGTCCTTCCCAAGTGTGATTTGGACTCAACAATGGACTCATTCTCAACATTTGTTCAATCTTCAGCTACATGGGGGGGGCATTACTTCAGCGTAAGCTAACTTCCTCTCATCACTTTCTTGATACCTTTTCTCTGTTATGGACACCTTTAGGAATATGAAAATTGAAGAATACATTGTGATTTGTCGCCGTCGATCTTGAGTTGGAACTTCAACCTCTTAGTTCCGCGACTTGGAACTTCATAGGCGTAGCTGACAGAGTGATATTGGTATATGTATATAAGTTATTTGAGCAACGGTGATATTATGCTAAAAAGTGCCGGTGTAAGGTACTAATCACTCGTTTTCATAGAATCATGTAGGAGAGAGTAAAATTCCCGGCGGCCCTTCTTCGACGCTTGCAGCGCCTAGATCCTCAGGACCAGTCTTTCCTAAACCGTCCTCTCATTCCACGGGCCTAGTGCTTCCCATCCGCTTTCCTCTACATCTGGCTGGGCGAGATCTGTTCTCGCGAACGTCCTCCTCAGTCCGTTTTGTCGCGACCTCCGCGTCCTCCTATGACAGTCCCTTGTGATTCTGAGCCCCTGGCCATGGTATACCGGGTGGTGACAATGGATTTGACATCCTGCTAACAAGACGATGGACTAGCGAACTTTACCTGATTCGTCAGCCAACCAGTTGTCTCATGGCTTGCAGACACTGGAGAGTTGAAGGTCGTCTCTCCCTTTGTTGCTATCCGGTGTCGTAGAGAGTAGAGTATACGTCAAATATCAAGTCCAGCCCCTCCATCTGTATCAACGCGTCTCCGTTTGTTTGCACACCGTAGAGGACTCCTTTATTCGTAATTCGCCGCTAATATATCCTGTCTTTTGGACTTCGCGTTAGTTGAATTTGAAGACTTTGCTGAAGGGGGGTAGGATTTTCTGGCTGAGGTTCAAAAGATGCCGCTGGGAAGAGCTTTGTCGAGATCATCCTGCCGGATCCTTTTCGAAGTTATAACCACACTTGTACTGAGTACTGAAAGATGTGCGATCTAGGCATGATGTTGACACAAACTGATGGGTATGGTGGTATTCTGCAATCGCCGTCAAAGTGGGCTCCAAGATTTGAGATGCCCGAGGTCCACAGCGTTCTTCAGCGCTCTTCATCTTCAAAGAGGGCCAGTGGAGAGAATGCGCCGTGGCGCAAGATATGCAGAGAAGAATGTTTGTTGGAAGATGACGGCGGGAAAAGATCCGGAATCTCGAGGGTCTGACTCACGCCGAGGCTCAGGCTAGCCAGTGGAAAATGACGTCGTTCAATAAATTCATATCATTTCTGTCAAACTTCTACCTCTGACATTATATCTTCCATCTGAATAGAGCCAAGTCAAACATTTCGAGATGATTGCAAGCTTCGACACACCTGACATACCTTTGATAGATTTCGGCCCCTTTCTAAATGGCTCTGCTGAAGATCGTACCCGAGTTGCAGTCAGCATCGATGCGGCGTTCAAATCTCATGGTTTTATTTATCTCAGCAACCACGGCATTGACCAGCGCAAAGTGGATGAGTGTTTTAAATGGGTGGGAAACATATAGCTTCTATGTTTTGCAATTGAAAATCTGCTAAAAATCACCGCCACAGAGCAAGCGTTTCTTTGATCTGACGGAGTCAGAGAAGAAGAACTTGGAACCTTCGCAGAATCGATCACACTACAGAGGATATTCGGGCGTAGGAAATGAGAAGGTGCGGGAGCAGATCTGTACAAAAGAGGGTTTTGGTTGCGGAAATCCAGAAGACGAGTTGCAACCAAATATTTGGCCGCCAGAGGAATTGTTGCCTGGTTTCCGTGTATTCATGGAAGACTTCTTCGGGGTAATTTACACTCAATGCTATTTTTTAAAAGTATTAGTCAGGCTCTAATCTATGGCATAGGAATGTACCAGGCTTGCCCACCAATTTTTGAAGAGCTTGTCGTTCGTATTGGAGTTGTCAAGCTCCGATATTCTTTCCGCCAGTCATGCACGTTCTGTGTTCAATATTGACCTTCTTCACTACCCAGGCGTGCCCACAGAGCTTCTCCATACTGGGACTCTCGCTCGTCTCCCCGCACACTCTGACTTGGGAACCTTGACGCTTCTCTTTCAGGACGATATTGGAGGTCTAGAGATTGCTGATTTGGGTTCCGCGAATACAGAGAATAGCGCAGAATTCGAGAAAAATGGATCTTTCAACCCAGTCAGGCCATTACCAGGTACAGTGATAGTCAATGTAGGCTATTTGCTTAAGAGATGGAGTAACGGACGGTGGAAAAGCACAATTCACCGGGTAGTAGGACCCCCAAAATCAATGCCGTTGCGAAAAGTATCTGATAAGCCGAGAACCACCGGGTCAGGTGTCGGATCTCTGGAGGATACGACCCCTGAAAGATACAGTATTCCTTTCTCCATCGTTCCAGATCCAGAAACCATGATAGAAGCTCTACCAGGATGCTGGAGTGAGGACGTGCCAAAGAGGAAGCCGATCAAAGCGGGCGACTATCTGTGTAAGAAAATGGAAGGTATATACGCTTGAGTCATCTTGAATAAGATGAGTAGAACGAGTAGGAAGAGACTGCTGTAAGTTGGCGAGTTCAACATCTAAAGATTGTTGCTGCACACCTGCGAAACTGCTTGGCTGTTTGGGCAGTTTGAGGTGCAAAGGATGAAGGAATTGCTTGGGAGGACGATAACGAGATTGGGTCTAAGTCAGGAAGGAAATGGTGAGGGTCAAGACCAGGAGATGGAAACTCGAAAGATAGAGAGAGCATGATAAGGCTTGTAAGACGGACGCGAGGACCGATGCGATTTCGAGCGAGGATTAAAACCAAAGGCGTCGCTGGAAAGCGTGAGAATAATGGTGATGGGTGACTGGCTGGCAAAAAATCCAAAGCAAAAGGGAACTGCATTCCACTCTCCACTATACACACTAAGTGGCCTCTGCCTAGACAGTGCCTGCGAAGAGAGCTGCCTCGGTTTGAGCGTAAATCAATATCATAAGTAATACATAATCTCAACACTAATTGGCCATATCATCTCCCTTCCCCCGAGTCTCAAATGCCTTTCACCATACTGGGTTTTTGACCTGTGACAATGTACAGTGGGAAATACATTGGTGAAGGAAAGCTTTGTCTCGCTGTAGCACCTAGGACAGTTACCTCGCGCGAGCTCCAATCCAATTCCTCATCTATTGCTCGTACAGCAATGTCAGGAATCGCTGATTTTACCACAGCTTCGAATAGACTGCCAATTTCTTTTAATTCGCGGTCATCCATCCATTCACCCATAGGCATCCTCAAAACTCTCTCTCTTACATTGATAAACCCAGCAGATTTGAGCTCTTCGCGGGCTTTGGTGATTGCGTTAAGGTCAAGATTGGAATTTGACAGGGCTCTGGCAAAGGTTTCGTAGAATGTGAAAAGACCGCTTTTCACAACTGAGTTGTCTTCAGCGTGCGGCACATAGTGAAAGCCAACGACCTCCACACGGGCGAGAGGTTTCAGAGAACTTGCACATTTTCTGTCAGTCCTTCATCTCGATCACAGAAGAGGTGACTCACCGCCGACACTCCCTAAATAGCCGCGGTCTGTCCTTGATAGAATGTAAAAGATTCCCTGCACGAATGAAGTCTAATGAACTCTCTTCAAAAATCCAACCGTTCTCGACATCATCCACAACAGGACTGACATTCGGTGAGAATGTGTGTGTAGTAAGAGCCATCGCATTAATGTCAATGGCCTCCACTTCAGCGCTTGGGAACGCATCTCCAACTGTGCCACTATTAGCAGGACTATTGCCAATTGGAAAGATGCTTGATCTACGAACAATCGTTTGCCCAAAGGCAAGTTCCAGCACCGAGTTCGATGACTTTTTGAGGATTCTTTTCAAATGGGTCTAAGTGAAGGTGTTCCGTCCTCAGGGCAGGATTTGCATAACGTTTGCGCAGTCTCGAGATAGCTTCATGCATTAATGGCTCGCGTTCCAACAGCTCCTCGTCATCGCAGGGAAACAAGTAATTTGAATACTGGGGTTCCAGATACCCAGGCTCCGGTGATGTTAGGTCGCCAGTGATGTCCGAAAACCCAGAGTCATCGTCAAATTCGGACTGCTCCCAGGTTGTAGCAGTCGTGACAATTGTTGAGATATTCGCAGTGGTGACAGTGTAAGGATGAGCAGGAGAACCTTCCAGCCCACGTGAAGGAGGTGATGAGAGAATGGGAATTGTACGATGCAGTAATGGTGACGAGGTGTTTGAGGACGGTGGATTCGTAGAGTGTAAGTCCGCTGAAGAAGTCTCAAAATCGTAGCGGGACTTTCTGGGTGTAGTTCCGCCTAGTGGCAGCGACGAAGTTTGGGGTTCTGGAGTTGCTGGAGTTGCTGGAGTTGCTGGATTGGTAGTATGCGCTAGGGAAGCTGCGAGCGTACCTGAAGATGCCATGGCACCAGGACATGTTGATTTCACTCAATGATTCATGACAGCTATTCTTATACAGTTCCTTGCGAACTACCCCGACTGGGAACTCCCATATCTACAGAGCATCCATGCGATCACTTGGATGAAAAAGGAAACGGAATAAAACCAATTTGTCTTCAATGTCTCAGGCGCGCCGGAAGACGGCTTCGCATGCGTGACCTAACAATTGTGGGGTGCGCGCACACCAAATAATCAGCGCTAATTTTGGATTTCCCCTTCGAGTTAGTGCTCCTTCAAAGGTATCAAAGTTACCACATCCAGCTTTCATGGTAATTGCTCCAATTTCCCGATTAGATTCGCAGCATACTGCTTCTCATATTGACCAACATTTCGCATGCATAGTGTTTAAGGGGAAGTTTAGAGATTGAGCTATCAATTTTTCCTATGCATACTTTCTCAATGGCTTGCTTCATGAAGGCGTTGGCGCTATCCAGTCACTGTATATCATTGCCATCACTTCGCAGTATCGCCCCAATGTTGGAAATCACCAATATTCTGTGTCTTAATGATCCTACAATCTGTGATTTCTCCTTCCCTCGCTGACGCAGGTGCAAGCTTGCTAATAAAATTTTCTAGGCCCAAATGACTCCTCTAGACAATGAGTTTTATGAGAGTTCACCACTGCTTGAATCAGCTGGAGGCGACACACAGCATTCGCAGACACTCCGTGCTCGTCTGAAGTCACATGTTCGAAACCGGCGAGCTGCATGGGAGAGCTTTTCTAATTATCTGAGACATGAGTGGAAGAGTTACCTCGAGGACTTTCGTTACGCATGGCCGCTGGTGTGGCCTGATAAGGATAGTGGTCTTCAGTATCGACCTATCCAGTGCTTTGGAATATTCTCTTTCCACCGCGTTCTGTACTTACTCGTTCCGTATTTATTTGGGGCATTGGTCAAACTTCTGGATGGGAAGGTGCAAGGTGTCATGATCTGGTTTGTTTTGTTTGGACTCTTTATAGGCGAATTGTTTAAGGATTATTTGTGCAAGAGTCTCCAGTCCTGGCGTTGGCTTGAAGTTGCCTTGCGATCCCAGAAGGTGATATCTGAGAAGATCTTGGCGAAATATTTGGGTTGTCCAGAAAAACACGACACATGGGCTACCGGCGGCTCGCTCTCTGATTTCAACAAAGGCGGATCTCTTAACAAACGTCTTGAGCAGGTTCTTTTCGTCTGGATCGCTATAGTCTTTGACCTAATCATGACGGCAGTATTCGTTTGTGTATTTCTTGGTATAGCCTACGGCATATCAAGTGCCGCAATAAGTCTTTTGTATATTTATTGCGTGGCCCGCAACGGTCAACGCTCTTTACGTCTGAAAAGAGCAGTGGTGGAAGCAAAACGAGAGAAAGATGCCGTTTCGTATGTTATTTTCTGGAACGATACATGCATTCGCTTTCCTAATTGTGTCCTTAGGAAGCAGATGCTTCATACTATCCTTGAAA